>KQ473617.1:1135-118404 GCA_001314425.1 Phytophthora pluvialis | reverse complement strand
AATGCCAACTTGCGTCGCCAAAGGACAAATTTGTACCCACCTTTGGTACTCTCTACTATCTGATACCCTGTTTGTTTCAGCCAGAACTCACTGAGTATATTGGCTGTTGCTTTCGGTACTAGTGCCATATTATCAAACCGAAACGGCCTGATGCCGTCCGGTCCCAAAAAATAGAGCTGAACAGATCCAACATGTGTATTGCTTAGCTTAGTCCCTGCTCCGAACGTAAACCTAAACTCTTGACTCGGGTGTTTGCTCACAAACAGTGACGCGTCTCCCGTTAGACCGTAGCCACATCCTGAGTCTAGCACCCAATCAGAACGAGTTATGTCAGTCACACTTCTTTGCATCAGATCCGGGTACAACTCTCTTACTGTCTTTTCGATGGCCTTCGAGGCCTCTTCAATGTTGCTTGAAGCTTCCGTCACCTTCGCAGCGAGTGCCGGCACAGTTTCGGCGTGTTCGTCGAGGTCATCATCACTCTGTGCACTCGACGATGACGATGATGATGACACCACCGGAGAGGGTTGAGGAGACGCCATCATCTCGTCCGTGTCGTGCTGAGCCTGTTCCAGCGTCAGGATTGTACTGTTGCTGGGTACCGTCTCTGACACCGAGGCCTTCACCGCCGCAGCAATCTTCAGCTCGCTGATGGGCTGCAGCAGTGCCACATCGGCGGGGATTTCCTCGCGATTAGGCTTGGCCTTTTTCTTGGATCCCACCTTTTCCTTTTTCACATGAGCAGCTCCCACTGATTTCGTTGGGACTTGGACTCTCTTGCCCGTGACAAAGATGCTGGTCCGCATCAACCCCATGCTGCGGTCTTTCTGCATCTTCGGGCAGTCGACCTTTCGGTGAGACTCGTTGTCCCGATTGTACCGGCCGTCACAGTAGAAGTACTCTCCTTGCTTCTTGGGTTCATCTGCCCGCCACTTGCGCTTGCCCAGTGGCTTGTTGGTCGTCGCATAGTTGACGGGAACCGGCTACGCTTGCATAGCCTGAATTTGGCTGCGGCTCTTGTCCATGAACACATTGCGCAGCAGAGCTTCGACTTTGTCCAAGTGGAACCCGTCACATCTGTAATCCACGTGATTTCCCCAGTACTGGCTAGGGAACAGCGACAGGACTTTGATCGCCGCATACTGATTCGGGATCATCGTCACGCCCTTCAAATTCTCCCGTGACTGTCGGTTGATTCAATTGCGCGTCTCTTTCACGCGGACGATGAGCTGTCCCACGGACGCAGAATCCATCGCCAGGGCTGCATCGAACTCAGCAATCATGGTAGCCATACCTTGAGCGTTGGACTGCCCGTAATGCCCTTCCAGTGGCTTCCATACCACCAACAGGCTCTCGCCGTTGAACGAGACACGAAGCGACTCCAGATAGCCTCTGGGTAGAGTCTGGCTCAGCAGGCCCCGAATGTACGAGTCTTGATCACTCAGGACCACAATCTGCCAGTCGTAGTTGTGCATCAGCTCCTTATCCTCGGTGTCCATGGGACAGGGCACCTCACAACTGGTCACCAGCAAATCTTCGTACTTGAGCGCGGGCTTTTCTTTCCCATTCATCATCTCCTCACGCAGAGATGGCACAAAAATATTATAAAAATATTTTTATATTTTTATCCGGCTAAGTGCGGTTTCAGCTCTCTTTGTTTTTGTATGGGCACATTCATGACACAGCGCTCTATTTGGAAATGGCCTGTAGTTCAGACCAGGTGTCGTCGCAGCCCAGATCTCGCTCATGAGGCATTCCAGTGGCATTATGGTCTCCTTACGCACGCGTTTTGCGCGGTGCCCGTATACGCCTGAGACCCGCATCATTGGAACCGCTCACAACGCTCACCAAGCCAGCGGTCCCCGCACTACTCGTGCCACAGATCACCGGGACCGCTCTGCCCGCAAAGCACTCCCGGTGCAGACTCAGACCAGCGATGACTCCACGCTCTTTCATCTAACCACGATCTCTACCATCAAAGGAACCAACTGCGTCGCGTATTCGCCGTCGCCAACTTCGCGCCGAGCAGGCCACTATTAGCGCAACTACAGTGTTTCACCAGCTGTTTAGATATCCGATTTAACGGGATCTGCTCGATAAAAAGATGAAAATGCGTAAAAATTAAAATTATTTTTATTTATATATATATATATTTATCCCGATAAAAATCTTTCGAATCTTTTTATGCCATCTCTGCCTCACGTGCCAGCGCAGTGCTCTTCTGACGCAGGTGATCGATGATGAGGTCCTTCTACACGCCAAACTGCCTGGTGTCCTTTGGGAAGACGAGCCGATTCAACGCCTTGCTTCCATCGTTGCTTGACATATTCCTTAGTGTCCTTTACTTGAAATGTTAGACTGAATGAAAGCTTAGTTGGTCTCAAGTGCCTTTATTACTCTTTATAAGCTCCTACATATTGATATCTAACAGACGTGCTCAGACTGAAGCAAAATGAGAAATGAGGAGCTCGTCCTCAACTTCCTACCTCTTTGCTCAGTGTTGGAAAAGGCGCGCCTTTTCGCCTTTTCAAAAGTTTAGGCGAAGCCGATTCGCCTAAACTGACCGCCCTTTCGCCTTTTCGCCAATACAGCATCCACCCAAACAAAACCTAAATTTTAGTATTTTAACTAATTCGTACTCTTACCACTTCCTCTCTCGTAGCTAGCACTGTGATGGCGCAGTGGATGCGAGTACAGGCGGCGGCAATGGCTGCGATGGCCGCAAGCTTCTACCCGGTGCAGGTCATGAAGGAGTACACGACCAAGTCGAGCATCCTGCCCTGGGTGGACCCTGCCACGCTCAGCATCCGACAGACATACACGACGTCGCGCGGCTCAACGTGAGACCTGATCATGAGCGACGAGTTCACGGAAGCTGCAGTTTCGAGCTCAGCGACGGCCACCTCTAGACGTCCATGAAAAAGTCCGACGGCGTCAACTCGGTGCTCAAAGTCTACATGCACATCATGACCAGCACCGAGTGCGACGGTTGTTGCTACAAGCAACTTCGCTGTCCCCTTTCGCTTTGGGAGTTTGTCAAGAGTGGTTTTCACACTTCAAAGCTGTAGAAGTAGGGTTTGATGGGCAACAGGATCCGTAGATCTACCAAAAGACTATGCACAACAATACATATTACTGGTAATCCTAGTCTGTTAAGAAGGAACGCAATTAAATTGAAATCCACGGGATCGACGGCGCTCACTCAACGTTCGCCGAAAAGTTTCTCTAACGAAGACTTTAGAGCGCGAATTCCTGTGATAAAATTCTCTTGAGGAAAGTTGGGGTCGTTTTCCTTTGGAAATGGGGTTTCGTCGCGCTGCGGAATCGCCTCGTATTCCCAGTCAAAGTATGTACGATCAATTGTAGATACATCAAAGCCACTTTCAATCTCATCATCCTCGAATACTCCATTCAGGTACTCTTCCCATCGAGGGAAGGTTTCCGCAGCATCAACACCATCGCCAATATCTTCTAATGCATCGTCATCAGACGGCTCAATTGTGGGCTGTTGCAATCGTGGAGAATTTGATGCCGGGATTCGTGTTCGAGGTGACCTCCTCAGCGGTGTTTGTGCTGGCGGAGTCTGCATCGCTGAGGCAGGCATCTGAGTGGAATCTAATTGAGCCGTTCGTGGTGGAGTAGCTCGCCCCAGTGGCGGCAGCATGGCGACGCCATCGGATCTGTCCGAAGTTGACGACGCTCCAAAGCATCGTTCTCCATCCACAAATGAGCGCTCCGTAGAAATCAAATTCTTTTCACCGTAGGCTCCACCAGGGTTATCTTACGATACATATCTCGAACAGGCGCCCATATTATTTGCGTGTCGTTGAGTTTTGGCGAAGTCATTTTGCTGCGTTTAGCCGTCTGAATCATCCCGAACTCACTAAACAACCGCTCCGTGGTCGCAGTGTTCACTGCTATCGAAAGTACCGTGATAGCAAGTTTTGGTAGCCGACTATTAGGTTCCTGCTTAGCGGCGTGTTTCCAGTAAGCTTCAAATGAGTTATCGAACTCCGTAACACGTGCTGATGTCAATCGGCCTTCAATCCGTTTCTCCATCTCACTTCGGACAGAGCTATAATCATCACCAATTAGCCGGCGATAGTAGTGCATGGCAAACTTGCCGAGTTGTGTTGACGATGAAATGGGAACATTCGCAGCATCATTTATGATCAACTCGCGTGCTTGCGGTGCAAACACCGGGTTCAAAACAAAAGCCAGCATGAACAAAGGCTGCTCACATTGATTACACCGTTTCTCAATGCACTTCACTAATGTCGTACAGCGGGCGTCATCGTCTTGATACTCGTTAAAGCCAAGATATCTCTCTCGAAATGAGACCACAACGTCACCTAACGTGTTTTCATCTCGCTGAAGTCTATACGATGCCTCAGACAGTGGGGCAATAATCTTTTCAGCTATTGAGAGCCTTCGCCAGAATGAGCCATCAGCAAGCACTTTCAAAGTGTCGGGGAAATCCTTGTGAAGGCGATATTTACTCGCGAACATTTTGAGAGAAGAGCGGACTCGCAGAAGCGATGCAAAAAAATATTGCATTTTATTCCACCGAGTTTCGCACGGGGTAAACAGAGCCAGTGATTTACCGTAGCAAACTTTCATCACTGCTCCCGCACGAGGAAGCCACTTCGACGAAGATGCATTTAAACATTTCACCACAGCTGTCGCCTCCTTTGCCACCGTTGAAAATGACGACCGCAGCACCTCCTTGACTAAGTTGTTAACATCATGAGCAAAGCAAAAAAGGAACCTGACACGGAGCCAATGCTTTACCAAAATTCGGCGTGCTCTTCCGCACTTATCGGCGTTGTCAGTAACTAGGGCCCCAATCACCCACCCTTCCAGACCTGCCCGCTTCATAATCTCCTCCATATCTTCCGCCATCGCCAAACCATCATGACGAGAGCCCGCTTTAGGATGTGCATACGTAAGTATACGACCCAAAAGCGCAAGCTGAAATCCCAAAACGTGCTCTCGGGAAATATTTTTCCACACATCAGCGAGCGTATTTGCACTCCTCCACTGGTATACTGCTTTTCTTCCAGTTTTTTTTGTTTCGATCTTGTTGCAGTGAGCAGCATGCACTTTGCGGATACACCCACCTAAAACTAGGCGGGATGGAAGATAGGCTGTTATACCGGGGCAAAGGCATTCCAGCAAAGCTCTAGTCGATTCACGTCCAATGAACATATCAGCGAGGATGTTGTCAGCCTGAAACTGAATCAATAATCGCTCCAATTCACCCTTTTGCTGCTTTGTAAAACGCCTGGAAGTCTTCGCATTTCCACCACGTTTTGGGGTTGTTGGTTTCTTACGCCGAGACGATTTCTTTGCTGATGTGAACAGGCGTGTGGAAACAGCTCGCTTTCGCTCTGGAGAACCGATACTTGAGTCCGTGTCGTTCTACGTAGCCATTCTGGGGCTGATCACGGTAGCTTGATAGTATTCACATACCCGCAAATGTCCAATGTAGTTATTGGAACGCCCCAGGAGCGGAACTGGTGCGTCAATCTCCGGGTCCTTTGAAAATGCCAAAGAGCAGTGATCGCACGTACAAAACGCGTACCATTTTTGCTCTTAGGAATATGTCCCGCCTTCGTAAAGTGATTCTTCTCAGGAACATGAGGATGAATCATCTTCACAGGCTGGACACAGCTCCAACAAGTAAATCCGCGAAAGGGGTTAACAACACCAACGAGGAGAAGAGCAAACCCACAGCAGCGATGCCACGGACAGCGACACAGACAGCAGCGAATCCACGGACAGCCACGGACGGTGTCTTGGACAGCAGCGTGTCGCCCAGCAGCAGCGAATCGACCGGCAGCAGCGCAGTAGAAGGGTAGCAGCTCTAGCATAGGGGTTAATGCAGCTGGTGCGGACTTCAGATTTACTTCATTTGTATTTTTGTATGCCATATAAACAACAGGTGAAATTCAAAAGGCGCTCTTTCGAAACATCAAATCGTCCGCACATTCGCCTAAACCGGGCGCCTGATGTGATTGGGCGCCTTTTCAAAAGGCGGTTTAGGCGCCTGCTACCACCACAGCTGTGACACGAGCATGTTGCACAGAGGAAGTGTGTGCTTTGGAGTTTATTCAAACTCCCAGTGAACGATANTAGAAAGTGATACGATCACTTTCGAGAGGGTAACCATGTTACCCGAATGTAACCCCGTTACAACAGCTTTGCTTCCCTTCCTCATCGCACCAATATTTGCCTCGGTCAGAGAGGCGGCAGGAGCCAATAGAGATTGGCTCCTCTACCAATCATGTGGTCGTAGTACCGTAGACTACATAGACGCTTCATATGGCATAATGTAATCCATACAACATTATTATTCTGTTTCACACAGTACTGGTCCAGCCCATCCTTGGATCGTCTGTCGGTCTCTACCGAACAGACGCATGCCTTGGTACTGGCCTCCAGAGCTGGGCTTAACACGTATCAACCACCAGCAAAACCAACACGCGGGCACTCAACATCAGGAAGTGCACCCGATGTTTCTTCTCGCCTTTTCCATCCACGATGCCAGTCAGATTTTGCTGTTTCCCACTTCACCCAGCTAGGTAGATAGATACCTGTACTGCCCCCCCCTCTCCGCAATCCTGGAGACAGCAAGTGCTCGTTCCTGCAGCACTCAATTCTCAATTTGATTTGTCCTAGTCAACAACTTCTCCTCTTTCACATCCGAGAACATGCCTCGCATCTCCAGCTTCGTCCTTATTGTAGCTTTCGCCATGGCCGCCTCCACTGTTTCGGGCTTCCAGTCTGGCAGTGGCGGCCGCGTGATGTGGGGAAATAACTGCGACTTCTACGGAAACGACTACCGCTGGACGACGGGGATCCCAGCCGTGTGCGGAGATATCTGTGCCAACGACTCGAAGTGCACGCACTGGACCTGGAACGATAGCAACGGCGGCACTTGCTGGTTCAAGACGGGTGCTCGATCGGCCAAGACTGCCAAGTGGGCCACGAACTGCCAAGTGGGCCACGAACTGCGGCTACGTGGTCGCCCGGAACGCGCTCGTGCAAGCTCAAACTCAAAGCCAAGCCCAAGCACCAGCACAGGCCCAAACTCCAGTTGCTTCTAACAGCGGTCTCTCCACCTCCGAGATGAGTGCGATGCTTAGCCAAATCAACGCCTACCGTTCGCAGAATGGCCTCAGTATGCTCACTATCGACAACCGGTTGGTAGTAGCGACTACGCTTCACTCCAAGGACCAGGCCAACCACTGTACAATGACACACACGGGCTCGGATGGCTCGAAGCTGGGCGACCGTGTCAAGGCGCAGGGCTATAACTTTGCGATGACTGCGGAAAACGTCGCTGCGGGTCAGACGTCGGTGGAGCAGGTCATGGTTTCGTGGTGGAACTCGCCGGGCCACCGAGCCAACATGCTTAGCAAGGATGCGACAAACGTTGGCTTTGCCAAGGTGGTGAACAACGGCTGCGACAGCTACGCCATCTACTGGACACAGGACTACGGCCGCCTCAGCTAAGCACAATAGTTAGTTGGCTCAGTAGAAAGCCAATCGATGAACAATCTGGACGTAGTGAGTAAATGTAGCGTGTAAGTGTGCTGACAAGTATCATCGCGTTATTCATGTCAATGATATTTTACTAACATAATGTTAGTGCTTCAAGCCGACGGTGTTCACCTCCGCTTGTAACTTTGGGTGCAGCAAGACTGGAACATGTATAGGACAATGCGGCAAACGTATCAGCTCCATATACGTTGTGTACACTCGTCAAATTCGATGCCTTGCAGATCCATTCCACGTAAAGTTGGTTATGTTTTGGATGGGCGTGCCCGTGCAACACTAAGGCAAAGCGCTTGCTTGTCTACTACGCCAACCGTGCGGTCTAGAGCTGCAGATACGGATATGTATGTTGTTGGATACCCAACAGCTACTGATGATTACCCACTTCGCATCGACCACTGCTGAAGCACGCTACTACAACGTGCGTTGACTCGCCAGGTGATCCCAGGCCTGTTAAAGATCGCGATGACGAAGATGCCATGTGATGGCTTCAACAGCCGGTTCAACTCAAGAACTGGAACCGAGAGCGACCGACGACGGCCGGTCTCCTTTAACGTGGCGGATCACTTACTGAGTCAGCGATTGTGTCCAAAAGCGAAGGCAGGGACGAATTGAGCCGGAGCAACGCGTGGGCGGGTCGTAAAAGCAGTGTTTTCGTCGCACAGTGCGAACTCAATAACAGCACTCAAGTCTTCGTTTCGTGCTTAGGACAGCAAGGCTGCCGAGCAATATTGGATGCCATCGACGTTGGCCAATTTCGGCTGCTGCCGTATTTCGGTGGATCAAGTTGATTCTCAACCGCTTCAACTTGCTGCATACAAAAGTACAAATGCACGCGTTCAGATGCATATCCGGCTTCGGTATCCGTATGTACCGCCTTCCTGCGCCTTTCCATTTTGTAAAGTCCTGGAGCTTGCAGCCACCAGAAGACCCCTGCCAGTCAGCCAGGCTGTCGGGCCTGCGGTGTCACCACTATGCGGGCTGGTAGAACTTTCGATGCAAAATTACTCGACGCCGACTTGACTCGCGTTGACAGGGGCTCAACGATACTCGGCACATGCAGCGTCAACTGGCCGTCAGCCTCTGCATCGCTGCCCGTGGTCCCGCCTTTGCCACTGGGCTTCCGATCGGAAATCGTGCGCGGAGTGCTCCAGCGGATGGGCCTCTTGCGCTCTCTCTCATTTTCCAATTCGTCGGGCACCAAGCAATTCGCCTAGACCCCCCCCCCCCCCCTGCAATCATGTTCCGTTCCCAAGTGTTCGCGCTGTCCGCCGCCGCCGCCGCAATGGCGACGGGATCCTCATCGGCCTTCGAGGTTGGCAGTCAGGGTCGCGTCATGTGGCAGAACAACTGCGACTACAACGGAAGCGACATCAAATCGGTCCCCGGTATCCCCGACGTCTGCGGAGACCTGTGCGCGGACGACTCGGATTGCACGCACTGGGCCTGGTCGTTCTTCAACGGCGGCACTTGCTGGCTCAAGAACGGCGAGACGGCCACTATCTCGACGGCCTGGGGCGGAGGCTGTGGATACGTCATTGACCGCTTCTCGTTGTCCAACTCGGAGTCGGCCGACCAAGGCGCACGGCAGAAGGCCGGCCAAAATGCGGAGCAGAGCGTAGATCAAAACGCCGACCAGACAACCCAAGCTCCAGCTTCTCAGGCCCCGGCATCTTCGCAGACGTCTGGATCGACGTCATACGACAATGGACTAACGAGTGCCGAGAGTGCGGAGATGCTGGCCTCCATCAATTCGTACCGCGCGCAGTACGGACTTGCTGCATTGACCATCGACTCCCGACTTGTGGCTGCTGCCTACGTCCACTCACAGGACCAGGCCACGCAGTGCACGATGTCGCACGATGGATCAGATGGCTCGGAACCTTGGGACCGAATGGGGGCTCAGGGCTATGCCTGGTCGGTTGCTGCCGAGAACGTTGCTGCCGGGCAGACCAGTGTCTCGGCCGTCATGACTTCGTGGTGGAACTCTGCAGGCCATCGCGCAAACATCCTCAAAGACGACGTCGTGAACGTCGGCTTCGCCTTGGCCTCCAACAGCGGCTGCAGCGAGTACGCGACTTACTGGACGCAGAACTTTGGCGCCGAGTAAGCTGGTCAAGATGGCAAGGAGCTTCAATCCGCGTCTGTCATCTGGGTATCGTTTTGTGCTGTTACCTGTTAGCTGTGAAAAGACCCACGCGTCCTGTAAGTTTTGTTGAGAGGAGTTCCAGCCCTGCAGATTGTTTGTTGGTCGCGTAGTGTAGTAACGTCATCGAGCCACGATCGAAGTGGCAAATATTAATGAGTTTTGATAAGCGCTGTGGTCTGTAACACTTATCCGCATCGGAACCGTTCCCACGAAATATACATGTACACGATCGCAACAGTGTTCATCTCGAATCCGCAACACTGCGCCATCGGATTTGTTGGTGGCCCTGGCCATCACCAGTAGCCTAAGCCTCGCTGTAGATCTCGGTCGTGCCGTACGTAGTGGAGTGATCATGCTCCGCGAGGTGGTGCACGGGGGCGCACTTCTCGCAGCAGAAGTACACCGTTGCTGCTCGCGATAGGCGCACTCCGTACTGCATGAGCGGAATGCCAATGCCCAGCAGCAACAGCGTCGCGAGCAAGAACACCAGCAGTCCTACAACCCCATGGAAATTGTCGCCCAAGCTCCCGCGCGAGATCGCACCCACCGGCAGCGAGAATGCAATCGACAAGACCAAACTGCTCAGCATCCTGATCAGCGCCTTGACCGACACGAAGTACAGCGTTGCGCGCATTGCTGGCTGCGAGACCTTGTTGAGATCCGGCATCAACCGCTCGACGCTCGTCTCACCGCACGCCCGCGCGCTGGCATACGAGCCTCGTTGCAAGCTCTTCGTGGAGATGTGCTCCTCTGGTAGCGAGACGAAGTTGACGACCCCCACGTCCAGCTCTGCCAGCACCGCCACCAGACAGAGCACGAGGCGGAAGACAGCCAGGCCGAGGCAGCAGAGCGGCGTCAGAACGACGGAGAGCAGCACGCCGCAGCCAACAACCGTGAAGGCCGAGGCGCCCAGCACCGAGTTGACCCAGTGGAAGACCACGAGCTTCAGCGGGACTCGCAGCAGCGTGTGCGCGAGTCCTTCGGCGTCGTCGTTGCTCATTGGGGGGCAGTGGTGCAGGCTCGACGCAGAGCTGCCGCGCTCGGGGCTTGTGTGCGTAGACCACAGCGGGAGGCGCGGAGGACTTGGAGGGCGACGCGAAGCTCACGTGGGCGTCCTTGCCTTTGGCCATGGCGAGCTTCACCTCCTACTTGCAGAGTGCGCTTTCAACTGCAACGGGGATGGGCAAAACATGCTGACATACATCAAATTAAACTAGATAACCTTTTATATCCGATAAAGACTATATTTCAAAATGTACTGATAATGACTTGAAAATGAATACTCTGGAAAAATACATATATTGAAAACAGGATTTTCCACTCAATAGTTTGTACTTCGTCAAAAGTCTCGGTGGACGAACTTGCCGGCAACTTTGGAAAGGCATCCCAACGTTCTGGTGCTCTATCGCTCGAGGCCAGAGTTCTATTCGATTTCTTGTTTGTCATCTAGGTATTTGTCTTGTACATGTCTGGTGCAATTTCCCGCTGCAATTGGCTTGGTCTTCTAGGTTTCGTGGTCTCCGCTATCTCTGGCCGACTCCATTCATGGTCACACTTGCTGCATGGGCTGCTTGGTGCCGTACGACGGCTGCGTCGAGTCCAGCGGTGCTTCGGGCACGTAGTCGCGCGTGTAGATCGTCGAGAAGACCTCGCGGCACAACAGGCGGGTGGTGACGCACGAGAGTCTTGCCACGTGCGGCATGGCGACAAACCCGCTGACCAGAAGAGCGGTGGCCACGACCACGAAGGCCGAGAGGTTGAACCATCCCTCGCTGAAGTACTCGGCGCGGAACGGAGTCGACGTGAGCGCATGAACCGGCATGGAGAACGGGATGATCACCACCATGGCGCTGAGCACGCCGACGCCCAGCTTCGCCGAACTGAAGTACAGCAGCACGGCGAGTGACGGCCGCGCAACGTACGACCCGCCCTCGCCGTAGTGCGGGATCTGGCCGTACAGTTTCTTCTCCACGGGCTCCACGAAGTTGTGCAACGCCACGTCCAGACGCGCGAGCAGCGGCGCCAGGTACAGCAGCCCCTGGAACACGACGACGCCCAGGCAGCAGAGCGCCAGCGACCCGAGCGAAAACGCGACGCCGAACAGGATCACGATGAAGCCCGCGGATGCGAGAGCATAATTCAGCACCAGGAACGTCAGTACTCGCACGGCTTGGAGCACTACGGCCTTGACGTCCGAGTCCGCCATGATGCTCCAGTTGTAAAATGCGACAACGCGATAAAACACTGTGTATTTGTACCGTAAAGCATGATATCCTAAGATGTTATTCAACTGCCAGGAGACTTAGGATAAGTATAAGGAACCATCGCCGTGTCGGCGATTACTGCCTGCACGGCAAGAGTATCCGCTGATTCAGCTTCGTTGTGTATTCTGCTGGCTATGTTACTAGACGTAGCAAGTTCATTGTTCGCTTTTGTTTACAAGTTGGTTCTGGTGGTGCCGATGCTGGAGCCGTACATCGTCGCGGTGGCTGCTGCCTCCGGGTATTGCACAATTGGGATCGTGTATTCTGACGCGGACACTCGTTCGCAGCAGAAGAAGTGCGTCAAGGCTCGCGATAGCCACGCCACCACGTGCATGGCCACAAGGGCGAGGATGAAGAGGCAGCCCCAGATAACGTAGAACGTGAACGGGTACTGGCGCAGATCCACGGTCTTGTGGTGGTGGACCTTGATGAGCCAGTCGGTGTCGTCGTCGTCGCCGTAAGCAAGAAGCAGCACAGGCAGCGAAGCGAACACCGACACGACGACCAGACTCAAAATGCTCATCACAAACTTGACGGTCGAGAAGTAGAGCGCGCCAAGCAGCGACACGGGCGAGAAATACGCCAGCTCCGGAGAGAGGCGAAGACCCTCGAACCCGCCGAGTGGCTGGTCAGCGTCCGCAACAAGAACTCGTTCATCCCCGGGTGAAGCGACGTAGCTGCTCAGCTTCACGTCGAGCTTCGCCAGCCACTGCACCAAGATCACCACGCCGCGGAACACCAGCAGACCCACGCAGCACAGCGGGATCAGCCCGATAGCGATGTGCACGCCAGTGACGACTGCGACGAACGCGAAGATGCCCAGAAGCGCGTTGAGCGCATGGAAAAGCCCAAGCCTCAGTGTCGACAGGACAAACCCTTGACCCTTGCAACCGCGATGCTCGTGGCAGTGGCGGCGACTGTTCTGGTGATGGCAGTGACGCTCATTCGGCGGCTCGCCATAAGAAGGCGGGACGTAGTAGACATTGTAAGGGTCTGGCTGGGCGTACACCACCGCTGGCGCTGCCGACCTCAGCGGCCAGCGCTCCGCCTCGGCGGAGGTCATCTGAGGCGCGTTGGCATTGGCGTACGCCGCGCCGTATCTGGGATCGACGGGAGCCTCGAAGTTCGGGTACATGCGGTTGTTGCAGCTCGACGTCTCGACCATGGCCAGGTAGCTTGGGTCGCTGCAGTTGATCCGGAGAGGGCTAGTTGAGGAGTGCCGCCATCCTGGCAACAGGGAGGCCGCTGCAGAATGTTGATTCGGCGACTTTGGGAATGATGGTGTGAAACTTGCCTTTTTCTGGCCCATGGATGCAACGCAAGTCGTCGGTAATGAGTCCGTTCGACAAGCTCACTGCTCCCTTCGTACATTGTACCATTGGTTTTAGCTCTCTAGCTCCTCATCGCTGTCGTCCCGTAGGAAGCCACGCCGTTGTTCGTGAGGGACTGGTACTGGTACAGCGCAAACCGGGTCGTCACGGCGAACTTCTCGCAGCAGAAAAACCGCGTGGCGCCCAGCGATATCTTGGCCACGAGCTGCATGAGCGCCACACCCACGAGCGTCACGCAGATAGCGCTCACCAGCGATAGTCCTGGGTTGCGACTCATTGACGTGGGGCCCACACCATAGATCTGGATCGAGTCGTAGTACACGCCGTGGTAGTGCGACGTCAGCACCGTGATGAACGACACCGTCGGCGCAACGACAAGCAGCACCGACAGGAAGCTCAGGGCGCCGATGATAGGCTTCACCAGCACGAAATACAGCATCGCCATGAGCGACAGCGGCGAGAAGAACGCCAAGCTCGGGGAGATGCGGTATCCGGAAATCCCCTCCCTGCCGATAAATCTTCCGGGGGGTAGTAGGTTCGAGTATGAGCACTGGTGCGCCGGCGCGATGAAGTTCCCCAGCTTAATGTCCCATTGAGCCATGGAGAACACGATGTACACCAGCACTTGGAAGATCAGCAGTCCGACGCAGCACACGGGGATCAACGAGGCGGCTGTGCAGATGCCCGCCGACAAAATACCGCACGTCGCCAGCGCGAAGATCACGTTCAGCACATGGTAGACACAGAGTCTGAGCGTCGCCATCAAGAATCCCGGCGTCCTGCTTCTCAGAGGTCTTCTGCCCCAGTGTCTCTGTCTCCCATGGAGCTGCGCAGCTTCAGGTCCTTCCATCCAAAGACCCTGCTGCCCTTGGTGCTGGTCCAGCGCCTCCCACTGGGCACGAACCTGCGTCGCTTGATGCACTGGAGCTGGACGAGGAGGTTGGCCTTGATACGTCCACTGGGCTCCGTACGGCATGGGGCTGCAGCGTTCCTGACATTCCTGGACGCCACCAGGGTACCCTGCGTACCCCTGCGGAGGTAGGGGAGGGTACCCCGGGAATGGTTGCTGCTGTTGTCGTTGATACCCATCGTTGGTACTGGCGACATGCTGTTGACGTTGCGCGCGTCCCTCTCGGTCGAATTGAGCGTCCTGCGTCTTCTCTTCCTCTCCTTCATAGCCAAAAGGCGGCGCAGTGGCTCCATTGCGTCCTGCCTGACGCACCGCGGCCTCTTCCTCGGGCGTCCAGGCCCCCGGGTACCTCTGCCATGACGCCATGTTCGCTTCTCGCGGCCTGTATTTCAGCCAATCACATGGCGAATCTGAAGTTGAAGTGGGGTCTGATAATGGGATAACCGTTACGTCTCCAAGTCCGCATTAGCTCTACCATGGACCTGCTGGAAGAGTTGATGCCCGGGATGGCGGACGTCTTGGCCGCCCAGGAGGGCGCGCTCACGTCTGTGATCGCCTCGCTGACCGCCCAGCTGCAGCACTTGGCGGCAGCGAACGAGCGGCAGGCGCAGAGGATGGCGCAGCTCGAGTCCACGCAGCTTTCCATGCGTCTGGCCATCAAGGAGCTGCAGGATGCCCCCACGCCGGCTCCTGTGGTCGTTGAGGTGCCGTCGTCGGAGCCGGCGCCGCCTGACGCTTCGCTGGTGGACGCTCTGGCGGCGCTGGCGACCAAGATGGAGCAGCTGCAGCAGTCGTTCGCGGGCCTTCAGAGCTCGCAGACGGTCGATGACGCCCCCGCGAGGGCGTTGCTGGAGCAGAAGCTCCGCGAGCTGGACGAGAAGGTGAGCGTCCAGATCGGAGAGCTGCGCAGTGAAGCGACCGATAGTTTGGCGGAGAAAAACAGGGAGACGGAGGAGGCCGTGAAGACGCAGCTGGAGCAGTTCGAGAAGAGGTTTGATTACCTGTCCAGGGTCAAGATGGAGGTGAAGGAGCTCATGCGACGAACTGATCGACAGGAGCAGAGTATTGAAGACGTCCGCATTGGAATTGAAATGCTGGCCAAGTCGCTCGGTAGCGATGACGTTGACTCGGAAACGAGTGACGAGCCCGCCGAGGAACAGGAATCGATCGAGGAGAGGGAAGAAGAGGAACCTCCTCGTCCGGTTGCTAGGAAAACTGCACTCCACTTTATCCCAGTCTTTCAGTCCGAAACCTCTCAGTCGGACATCAACGTTGGCACTGAAGGTTCGCCAACACAGCAACAAGACGATGCGTCTCGACCTGAGTCACGTGGGAAGGCAGAGGTGCTGGCCGTGCACTCTGATACATCGGAACCCACTCAAACGGACGTATCAACACCACCATCACCTCGTGGCCATCCGCTCAGATCAAAGTCCATTTCTCAAGCGTCAAAGTATGTGCGACGTTCGCTACGACGATCCCACCAGGCTGCGGACCCAGCCCTCCCTGTGCTGCCTCCACCTGACTCGGTTGAACTGCCGATACCAGAAGCGGTTGCAGAGCGATCAGTTGACGAGCACGAGGGAGCTCCAGCAACGCCAGTAGTTCAGTCTCAATCGGAAGGGGAACGCACAACCGAGGCCGTTGTTGTCCCAGTAGAAGCCAATGTTCCTGCGACTCCCGTCGCGCTTCCAGACAATGAAGATCATCACGATAAAGAAAAGCAGGAAGAACCTACAAAGACGGAAGAAGAAGTCCATGATAACTCTGATAAGGAAGACGAACAAGAAATCCCGCCCGAAGAGTTACCAAAGCAGTATCGTTCCCAGTTGGCGACGCAGCAGAAGGAAATGGGCGATCACGTGGAACTCTTCCGATCTTCTTCATCATCGAACTTGATGCGCTCGAACGCGCTGACGTCGGTCGTACGTCCACGGCACCAGCGTCGCCCAACAAGTTCCCGTAAGGAGTCAGACGATCAATCTGGTGACCTGCCAACAGGTCCTGAACACCAAAATAATGATGTGGCGCGCGCGATGACACCGCCGATACGGAGACCCATCAGCACTCCCCCGTCCGAGCCACGACGACCAGTAACCAAAGAAAGGATCAAGGAGCTTTGGATGATTTTACTCTCGAAACTCGTACGATTGCAGCGACTGCGCCAACTGAACGGCATCAATGCGGAGAAAGCGCTCTTCCGTCGACAGCAAATGTCCATGGGTTCCCGTGTGAAGCGACTCGAAGAGAACACTGCTCGGTTGGATGAATCGCTTGAGTATGTGGAACGACACGTGCAGGACAACAGTTCCGCTATCAATGCGCTGGATGAAAGTATTGCCGAGCTTCAGCCTGTGGTGGATCGAGTTCAAAAGTTGGAGCGCACGCAGAAAGCCCAGGCACGAACCATCGTGGACGTGGAGGAAAAACTGCAAGAGATCGATGTGGAGGTGCAGCGTCTGAGAACTTCTGCTCGTCGCAATAATTCCGTGTCATCGAATGTGACCAGTGCTGTGACGAACGCAATATCAGCGCAACTTCAAGACGTTTCTGCTAAGTTCTCCCACCAAGTTACTGCGTTTGAGGCCTCCAAGAAGCTCATAACACAGGTAAACGAGACGGAAATTCCTGCTCTCCACGACAAGATAGAGCTCTCGCTATACACAATACGCCAAGAGGCAGAGCAGCGTACCAATGAAGCTGCACAGGAACTCCAGAAGATAGTTGAACAGCTCCAGACTTCGCAGCGCACATCTGATGGGAACCTGCTCTTGCGCATCACAGACTTTTGTAATCGCATCTACCACACCCTACTCGGAATGAGTGGCGCAATGCTTCAATCCGTCGAGCTTAGCCACGTCGAGCAGTCTTCAACGAATTCTACACGCAGCTCACTCGATGTGGGCATTGACCTGTTGCACGGAATCTTCACACACTTCATCGCGAATTGCCAGACTCTCCTCTCACAGGACACCGGATCCGAGATTGATTTTCTAATCGAAACGTCCATGGACTTCCAGCAACAACTCGAAAAACTAAAGGGCCAAGCAGCAATAGCAAAAGCGGCAGTCCACGCGCTTCAAATAAGTGGCAACAACGACGCGCATGGCAGTACTCCCGAGCCCCCTGTGCAAAACTCAAGCTTTGACGATCATCTCGTGTTCGTGACCACTACCAAGTTGAAAGATTTGGAGGTTGCACTAATCACACGAGAAGCCCAGAGAGAGGGGAACCAGACACTGGAGTTAACTCTCTTCATGCACGATGCGGTAGTCCAGGTGCGATCGGTTCTCTTTTTACTCCTGCTGCACACTGATGCGATGAAATCGCGCCACCAAGTCGAAAAGCTACGGTCCTCGCACAATCTCGTTCAGAACAAGGTGGAGGAGCATGGCTTCGCACTTGGACACCTCGACTCGACCGTTGCGCTGGTTAAATTGATGAACTCACGTCTTGATTCTTTCATGGAGCTCTCGTTTGCATACGCTAAGGAGGAGGACGTCAAGAAGTCCATCCAGGAGCTAATGACCGCCAACAACGACATGCGGGATCTGCTCACAATAAGTCTCGAGGCCACTCGCAGCGAGACACTTGAGCGTGACGGATTGTTAGGCGAGGAAATGAATCAGCTCATCGCACGTGTCAGTAAGAAACTGGACAAGGACGAGCTGCTTTGGACCCAAGAGGTTCTGGAGAGGCAAGTGCAGAACGTTGCCAACTCGTCACTCGATGAGCACGACCTCATCGATATCCACAGAAGACTGCGGCGCAAAATGGACAAAAGCCAACTGAAGTCGCTACTGCAGAATCAGCGTGGTACACTGGAGCCTGGATCAAGCATTGCCAGAGGAATGACCGGCATAGCCACCATCGATGAAGGTGGCCAAAAGTCAGCACCCCTCGTGGGAGCGAAGTGCATTTCCTGCCAGGGCGAGCTGCCACCAACGAAGGCCATGATCAAGAATGTTGTTCGCGAGGAAGTTCACCAGGAACTCGCCAAGTCTCGAGCGCAGAAAATGCCATCATCATCAATGGCTACCTTCAATGCCTCTAACCACCGCAATCTGGAAATGTTCAAGAAGGAGCTTCTTCTGTCATCACTGCAGCAGCAGAAGAACTCAAGTAAATGAGCAATGAACATACAGACAAGCACAGTTGACGTCCATTTCCGAATAAATAAAACATACTGCTCCACACGCCACTTTCCACTTGAGTAGCGCGCTTGTCGCGGTGAGTATCATCAAGTGCAGTTGCGTCTTCCCTCACTTGCAGATCCCATTCGGACACTACATCTAAAACACTCCTGCAGCTACCAGGATCGCTTGGAGAAGCTGTGACGCAATTTCCTTCACCAGAATCATGCTGTTCTCGTCTTGTGCCAGCGCATACACGATCGGGCGGAGGTTGTACTCCACGAGGAACTGAATTGGTGACGTATGCGACTCGAAGAGGTTCTTGAGCATCTTGAGCAAATTTTTCCGCACAATTGCCTTCGGAATGAGTCGCAGCCGCTTTAAGATCTCCGTCACGAACATGCCACTCCGCCCAAGTGCCTGATTGAGTCTCACCGAGCGACTCATAATCTCCAAAAGCGGCTCCAACAAATTTTCCAGTTCCGTGTCCAGAGCGCTGTGAAAGCAGACCATTATTTTCATCAGGTTCTCTGGGACGAGCAGAACGTTTTCCATTTTCACCGTGTCGTGCACAAGCCAAACGCTGATAGACTTGATAGCGTCAATTTGCCAATATTTATCCTCCAGCAGCTCCAGAAAGAGTGTCACACTATCGTACGTCCACAGGTGAGCACGAGCTGTGGGTGACGCATGAGCAAGGTCGCATAGGATCGGAAGTGCAAATTGCTTGAGCGGGCTCGAATTCCGGACAACCTTGATAAGTGACGGAATGACACCGGCCTGCGCCGCGTGAGTCTGCCGATTACGGTTAATCCGGCACAAGTAGAACATGGACTGCAGAACAATATTTTCGACCTCTTTCCGCCTCGCATCTGAGATTGAGGGACCTCCTGCCTCTTGCTCGTTCAGCAGACGTACAAGTGTCGGGATTGCTCCAGCTCGGTCCAATTTTTCCAACGTCAAGGGCTCCATACTCAGGTTTCGAATGCATTTGAGTACTTTCAGCATAGCCGAAACAAACTCATCCGAGTGGCGTATCAAAGGTAATGATCGCCTGCTTCCTTGGTGTCCTTCGCCTGCACTAAAAAGTGCAGCACCAGGATGGATCGCTTCCAGCAATCCTTCCAGGACAGCGCCATCACACATGTGTTCTTTCACCACAGCATCTCCTTGAGAAAACAACACGAAGATATCACACGTCTTGTGCAGTTCTTTCATGGTCCACTCCGTCGCTGATCCACGCGTCAATGCTTCGGCATTCATTTTCGTACACGTTTTCGCGCCAGCAACACGCGTATCGCATGCCGACAACGATACAACAATCTCGCAAAAAACAACTACAAACTTCTTCAAAAGCCCCGCCTTGACGAAAAGTCGGCAAATGTCGTTTTTGGGGATGGTCTGGATACTGAAAACGCTGAAGATTCCATCCAGAGCGATCCGAAGGAGATCCACATCGTTATCAAGGTTGGATGGCTTATCCGCCAGTGTCAAGAAGTCCACCAACACGGGTAATCCGCCGCATGCGATAAACATCTGCAATGTAAGCGAACTTGTCTTGCAGCACTGTCGCACAAACTTTGCGGCCTCCATCCTCACCGCGATCGAAAAATCGTTACCCTCTGAGATGTCCATACGGAACGCTCTGCCGCTTTCACCCGGCAAATAGTATGGGTTGTGTTGCTTCGTGAGCTTGATGATGACCGGCACAAGACCAACCAGCGCCAAATTCTCCTGGAATTTTTTGTTACCCTCCACAATCTACAGACATTCAACGATCAAACCAAAAGTAAGTAACACGGATAAATAAACCTTTTCAAGCAAACGGCAGGCATAGGAATACGTCGTACAATATTGATAACCCTGAGCACGGCGTGCAATACGTCCATCTTCTTCATTTCCAGGGCCTCCATGATATTGGGTACAACACCAGGTTGAGACATTAAATCGCGCCTCAGAGTGACGTTCTGGTCGAACAGCTCTTCCTGCACATTGGAAAGCACCCTTGTTAGTAATGTCACTCATACCAGCACATCAATAACTGAACCCCAACAGCGGTCTAGCTCAGCTCACCAGGTTATGGCAAGCATCAAGGATGACTTGGTCCTCCATGCTTGGATCCAACAAAGACAGCAACTCCACCACTCGAGCAGTTGCCTTTTGATTTGTGTCACGAGCAGTTGAATAATCAAAATCCAGCTCGTCGTCGAACAGGTTCTCTTGCGCACTCCCACCAGAAGATGACCCCCCATTGCTACCACGATTACCTCCAACGCGTAGCACCAAATTCCCCACTTGGCCATCTGCGAACTCGAAGTCGCCATCCATATCGTCATTCTCCTTGAAGGCGCTAAGTGGCTTCTTTGCCGGGACAACAGTCGCAGGGATAGGCTCCGTCTCCATAGCGCGTTGTTGCTTTGCAGCCGCTTGTAAGAGTTGTTTCTCGTCAATATCGTCAAAAGTGAGATCTTCTTCCGGATCTTCGACAAACTGCTGGAGCTTTGCGATGCGGCTTTGGGCAGGAATCAGGGACGACCGATCCCAAGAATTAATCTTGCTTTGATTCGTGCTAACACCACTATTTCCGTGACTCACCTCTAACACTGCTGACCTCTCCGACGCAACCGCAGTGTCGGGCTCTTCGTCTTCCCACACGTCATCATTGAATAGTGCGTTGGCATCTTCTTTGGACAGCTGAAACTTCGGCTTGGTCGGCGCAGTTTCCGCTGATGATTTGGGATTGCTGTCTTTCTTCTTTCCGTCATCTCTCAAAACGAACGGTGTGGGGTTTGAATCCACGCCGAATTCATCGTCCCAATCCTCGACATCCTCGTCAGACTGTTCGTTTGTAACGCTAAGGGAGCGCGAATTTTTGCCTGTTGTTGTTGGCGGTATGTCTGTTGTAGACGAGCTTTTCTCGTAGAGTTTGATGGTATTCAGCACAGCGTCGCGATCATTGGAGGAGGTCACGCTCTCTGCAACAAGCTGCGTACTTTGCTCGACCTTGTTTTTCGGAATCTGTGCGATCCACGGATGTGCAAGAAGCTCCTCCGCAGATCCTCGCAGTCGAGGCTCTTTCATAAAGCATTTCATGATAAAATCGTGCAAAGCCTGTTTACGTTGAAACAAAACAGGCGCGAACAGTCAGCAACACACGATACTGACCATAACAGTTATCGCAAGAGTCTTTACCGGTGACATGCGCTGTGGAAGCGGGGGGTGGTCTTCTTGCACGATGCGGAATAACGCAGCCATGGGCGCTAAATCAAAGTACGGCGGCTTGGTCGTCAACAGCTCGATGATCGTGCAACCCACGCTCCAGATATCCGACGCAGACGACCCCCCTGACATCTCAATCACCTCCGGCGCCACTGCAACACAACACCCCGTTAGCAAAACACCGTGACACCTCCGTCTAGGCAGAAACCCCCCACATACTCCAGTACGGCGACCCCACGACCGAGTTCGCCTTCTGCGTCTCGTTCAGCTTGATAGCCACGCCGAAATCCGCCAGCTTCACGAGTCCGTCCTTGGTCGTAAGGATGTTCGCCCCCTTGACGTCTCGATGCAGCACACCTTGCTCGTGCAGGTAGGCCAGCCCTCTCAGCACCTGCGTGATGTACATGGCCACCAGTGTCTCCGACAAGGACCCGAACTTCTTGATAAACTGCGCCAACGAGCCGTTCTCCATGTACTCCAGCACAATGTACAGATACCCCTGCGTCTTGATGGTGTCGTGGTACTTGACGATGTTCTCATGCTTCAGTTTACGCAGCAGACTGATCTCCGTCTAGCAAAACAGATACACCTCGTTAGATACAGCATAAGAACCTCAAAATTAATACTCGTTTACCTCAATGGACAGCAGTTCATCCTTGTCAATATCCCGCAGCGACACTTGCTTAATGGCTACCGAGCGTCCGTTGCGCAGGTCCAGCGCCCCGTACACGATCCCGAAGCCCCCGCGTCCGATCTCCACCCCCAATTGCTAGTTGAACAGCCATAACAAGTTAGAGAGACCGCGTGATAAAGTTCAAGAATCCCAACACTATCGACTCACATAGTGGATGCCCACGATCCGCACTTGCTCCTGGTCGGGCTTCTTGCCCCCGCGGCTGGACGCCACGCTGCTGCGCGAGCTGCTGGGGCGCGACGACGCTTGGCCGCCGCGCACGGACGGCCCGGCGTTGCCGCTCGTGCGCACGTGGAGTCCGCTGCTGCTGCTGCTCATGGCAGGCGCATGCTCCCGCGGCGTCGCGATCAAATTTGAGGATCTGCAATTAATTGCGACGGTATATATCGGTATTTAACACGATATGGTAAGAAATGTAACCATGCTGTAAATACTCAAATATGTGACAGGAAGTTGCCTTTTTTGTCATCGTTAGGTCTATTTGACCTGCTTCACCAGCCTGCGCTGGTGGTGGGCCGTATGATGGCGTCGTGGCCCGGCAGGTCCGAGAGGGACAACACCTGGCTGTTGTCGTAGAAAGTGACGCTGGCCTCGAGCTCGTCCTGCGGCATGTAGATGTTGCTGGCCTCGGCCTCGATCACCTCCAGGTCGTCCGTGAACAGCAGCGTCTGCGTCATGTTGACTGCGTTGGCGGCGTCCTCGGCCTGCTCGTGCCACTTCTTGCGCTTGCGCCGGTTCTCCAGTGAGGAGTGATTAAATGATCCCGTCGTCTCGTCGGAAACACCATCGACGCTCGGCAAATTCAGCGGCGGCGCCTGCTTGAGGACCCCGTGGTAGATCAGCACGTCGTCGAGGAACAATTCGAACTCACGCACGCCACGTGCCGGAGTCTTGCTGTAGTTCCACAGCCGGATCTTGGAGATGGTCACTGGCTCGTTGAAGAAGACGACGAGCTTGTTTGGGTGCGACGGCGTGTGCGGGGCTAGCCACATGTGTCGGTCGTCGTAGGTGTTGTTGACGCCGTCGTAGAGCTTCTCCAGCGTTCGCACGTCGTGAGTCGCGCCTGGTTCTTTCAGAATGTTGATATCACGTGGCTGGGCGTCAATGATGTCACCACAGAGAGGGATGAGCTGGTTATCGCGGTCGTAGAGCTCCACGCCATTGAGACCCAGATAAAATTGGTCGCCCCAAGTAGACGTGAAGACGAATTTGATTATGTACCCGGTCGGGAACAGAGGCGTCTCGTACTGCTGGAAAACTTCTGCTATAGGATTCATGGCGCTCTTCTTTCGCACCGACTGTGATCGTGGCGGTGGGGAAGGCTGCGATAGCGAGAACGTCGCGTTGCAGAATGCCGAGCCCTCGGAGAATCCATTCGAGGTGCCAATGTCTTGGGTGGTTAGCTTTCTTTCCGCAGGCGACAATGGTCTCGTGCTTTCAAGTTCTTCAGCTGTCGAATTGAGAGGGTCACTTTCTTTGCTAAGCGGGTGGAATGGAAATGCTGGGGATGTAGCAGTAGCGGAATGCTGCTGTGATGAGTTGCTGCGTAGGTATAAGAACTGACCAAAGTCAAAGTCCATGAGGTTGCCTGGAGCCTTCCGCAGTGAGGCGCGCATGTGATGGACACCGTCAATTCGCACTGAAATCTGTTTGGTTCCTTTGAAGGAGTCCTCCAGTGTTGTGTTGTAATTCCACACTTTCAGTGCTCGGATGCTCACCTTCTCAGGAAAATCGATCGTGATTGCTCGGCGTTCTGGAGGAAGCATTAGTACTTCCTGAAGCGGAACACTCCACATATCCTCGGGATCACTTGAGAGATGTCGGGCGCCGTGCGTCACAATGAGTTTCTGCATCCTTTCCATAGCTACTGGAACGGAGACTATGACACTATCCAAGGATATCATCAGGGGCACGTAATTGGCGTCTAGAAATTCCAGGCCGGCCAGCCCAATCTCGTACGGGTCTCCCCAGTTCGCCTCCAGTATCAGCTCGATCGTCTTGCAGCACAACGGACGCTCTGTCATCGGCCCGCCCACCACCGGAGCGGTGCATGGTCGAGAAGCCTGAGCTGCCTTGGCTGGCATTTGATAATTCATTCCCGGCTTCACACCTTTTGGCAACGGGGCAACTGGGGTGAAGACAGGATTAATTGGGAAAGTTAAGTCGGCGGTCTCTGGAGAACAAATGATGTGACTATTCCCTCTGGCTGCAGCACGCGACGACTTGTTCCCTGTCTTCGGCCGCTCAAGAATTCGAGGGTCCGGACCGATTGGCATGCCACTCGAAGCTACTGCACTGCTTAGCCCATCTAGCGAGGAATGGCATCCCGTGGCAGCTGAAGAGAACGAGGTCCCGGCGGTCTCACTATCGACCAGTGTTTCGTTTCGCTTCTCGTATTTTTCGATCAGTTGCAGGATCGACTGATTCATGGTGAATAGAATGCATTCGTTGCAATCGTCGATGTCTTCGATGACACTACCGGGTGCGCGGCGGATTTCTCCCTTAAAGATACACTTTCCGTCCAACGAAATCTCCACGTACCGAGCACCACGGTACGAGTGAATCCGAGTGGTGTTATAATTCCAGATGCGCAACATCGAAATGGACAACGGGTAGTCGAAATCTATGTAAACAAAGTGATTTTGCCCCCGTGAGAACGGAGCGAGCCACGCGTGCAGCTCGTCACAAGTGAAATCATGCTTGTCTACGAGCTTATCAACGGTCCGAGGGTCTAAACGATCATGATCTTGAATGTTCAGGTCAGGTGGATCTGCTGATAGCTGCTTATCAACATCAGAGAGGTGAACTGCGTGGCCCGTGTGGTCAAATATCTCGATGCCCATAAGCCCCACGTAGAACGGGTCTCCCCACGTCGAGAGAATGTTAATAACGAGGTTCTGTCCATGAGGCAACTCGGGAATGTGGAAATCCTCTGGAGGCTCTTGTGAAAGTTTTGACCCCAGTGATGTCGCTAGATACTTCGCTGATCGATTTTCAACCGTGTCATGGGAAGTGCGACGCTCGCTGTTGTACATCACGAACTCTTCACTGTCTGCTGGCGTCTTGTCGTTCTCGCTTCCATCCAAACTGTCGTCAATATTAACAAAATGTACGTTGTCTGGAAAGGAGAAAGAGAGAAAAACCTGTAAGATACCACACGAAAGCCACGTCGACCATGAAATACTGAAGTAAAAGACAAACCTTCGGGGTCTGCGTACGTGCTCATGACTGAGATTTTAGTCGACAATTCACGGCTGCGATTTGTCTTGTCGAAGAACTCGAGCGACCGCAACGACTCGACAAGGGATTGCTTGACACGCCTACAACGCCATGTACGTGTGAATCGATGATGGTACCAGCATTATTCACAAAGAATTCCAGTACTCACCGGCTTTTAGATTCATGTGCTTGCTGCCGAACACGTTGCCTTGATCGCTTCGGAGACGGGTGCTCTGATTCTTTCGACACGAATTCCTTGTCAGTAGAGCTAACCGCATCTTTGTGCACCCCTATTGGCGCGCGAGGTCGGATGGCTGAGGGGCTGGGACCCATGAGACCAGTTTTATCCTTGTGCGGGGGGCCTCCGTGCGCATTGCCTCCACCAACAGCAGTTCCAACAACTCCGTGGGGTCCTGGGTGGTCGACCAACTCGACACTCGACGTTCTCGGGCCGAGTGCTGTGACCTTGGGGGCGTGGTTCGTGTCACTGCTGAGCCACGACGGCACGGACTGCGGCCTCATCGCGAGCTCCAACTTGGCCAACGCGTCCAGCATCGGCGGCCCACTGTCCATCTTTTCACCACGATTACTTCTTCACAATACTTACCAAGCTTGTGTCGTTTCGACTGATCCGTTATCTTTAGCAGGGAACTTTGTGTCTGCCATAGGACTCCGCGGTGGAGATGCCAAAGGGCGACATGAGTTTGATCATCCTGGATATTTTCGCGGCCATCGTCGAGCTGCTACCAACATGTTTGATTCGATCGCGCACATTTAACTGACGAAAAAAGTAGACCTAACGTTTTCGAATGAGAGGTCAGTGCCACGAAGTGCTACCAAGAATATGATTTTGTCTTGTCACTTACGAAAGTTAACTTTTACGCACGACCTCCCAATGCTTACCTCAGCTACATGTAGTACTTCGTACTAGCTAAGGTCAGTGCGGGTTTGGGAAGTTCGGGCGTGCTGCTCTGGCCTCCCAGCTTTGTGCTCACACCTGCTTCGAACTTATCCTAATGCTTTCGAGAAGACCTCAAGCAGATCCAGGATAACATCGTGGTCGGGTCTAGCGAAACCGAAGAGGACGCTGGCTGCAGCCCCATAGCTGTGTGGAGCCCAACACCCCGTGAAGTATTCGACAAATGGTTGAATACTAACGATGGAGTGCTTCGTCGACGGTACTATGAGCCGAGGTATGACAGCATAACTGGTCGAGGCTCCGTGTACCCCATGCCGACCGTTCATGCGTGGACGGCAAGCACTGTCATCGGCAGTATCCTTGATCAAGTCCACACCATCGACTCCGATGATCGAGAGGTCTAGGTTTTATTGACAGCGGCTTTGATTGGCTACCGAAGTTGAAGTGATTTTTTACATTTTCCACCAACCGAGGCGCCCCCCCCCCCCCTTCGTTATTTCCTCACTCCTAAATAACCAACGCCTTTGTTACCGTTCGCCATGGTGAAGCCGCGCAACAAGGAATGGGAGCTCTTCGGACACAAGTACCGTGTGGACGGCGCCAAGATCGAGAAGGTGGACTGCAAGGCCTGCCACAAGCAGGTCTCCGCCGCCGCCAACCGCCTGCAGTCGCACCTGCGCATGTGTCCGGCGCGCCCCTCGCCGGAGACGGATCGCAGCAACTCCAGTGGCACAGGTGGAAGTTCCGGCGTGGGGCTGTCCGATGCAATCCCCACGACCTCAGAGCTGATAGAGCAGGCCATACAGGACGGCAGCCTAGCGGCAGAGCAGGCAACGGCAAGCAACGCCAGTGCAGGCGAAAACAACGCCCCGCCAGCGAAAAAACAGCGTCAGTCGACGGCCAGGATGCGCGATCGTCCGCGGTGGAACGTGTCGACTGCCAGTGCTGACAGCTCAATGAACGTCGATGATATGTGGCTCAATTCGGTTGTGGCGGTGCAACCTGCAGCCACCTCGTCGTTCAACAAACGACGACTGGAGATCGAGGAGAGGCGACTGCAGCTGGAGATTAACAGAGACGAGCGTGAAGAGCGCCGGGAGCGACTGAACTTGGAGATCTTGGAGGCGCAAGCAAGAAGGGAGAAGCTACTGGCGGAGAAGGTAGGATACGAGGCCAAGGTGCTGCTGGCGCTGTCGCGGAAGCAGCTGTGGGACGAGGGGGTGAGAGAAGAGGAGATTGAGCGGATCCTGCCGGTTTCGAGCCCGAGGAACAGCACTGCGGCTACTGCCGAGTCACTCAATGGGAATGATACAGAGACCAACTATGCGGATGGAGGTGATGCTGACAGTTTCCACGCATCCGAGAATGCAGCGGCGATGTGAGTAGCTAAAAGAAAGGTGAGGGAGGGCACCACGCTTCAAAACCCACGGTTTGTATTTGGTTATTACCTTAGTCGGTGCTTCTCTTGTACCAACGTAGCTTAAATTACAGACGCCATGTCATCGTACTCACCACAACTCTGGTTCGAATCCATTGCTTGGCAGTAGTTGTCACTGAAGACGAAGCGCGCGGTGTTTTGCGATGATGTGTAGAACTCCGAGCCATTCGACAGCGTGTACGACAAGGATCCTAATCGCAGCATCACATCCTGGGCACTAGGTCGTTTCTCCGGCCGCTGGTGCCAGCAAGCACACATGACGTCGACGAACTCAGGTGGTGCCCGTCGCAAGTAAGCAGGGGGGAGTGCTGGGCGCTCGCCTGCTGCCACAAGCTGCCGCACCTGGTGATCGAAGTCCACGTTGCCGAATGGAATTGCTCCGTTGGTCAGGATCTCCCACAGAGCCACGCCGAAGCTGTACATGTCTGTTTCGCGATTGAAGCGACACTCGTTGGGATTCCTCATGATCTCCGGCGCATTCCATCGCCATGTGCCAGCGAAAGTCGTCATGAGCTCCGACGCAGCGTTATCCATCATAACAACGCTCTCATCGATTGACCGGAGAGATTGGAGAGATTGGAGAGACTGCGACGAGAACTTTTGTGAGATGTGCTGCTTCTTGACGGTGAAATCCGTAGCAATTCGAGTGATTCCGAAGTCTGTAATCTTGGCTGTCCAATCGGCAGTCACGAGGATGTTGGTGGCCTTGAGGTCGCGGTGCAGATAGATGGGCTCACGGTTGTGCATGAAGGCCAGACCTTTAGCAGCTTCGAATGCCAGGCGAACCCTTGTGTTCCACTCCATGAGCGGATTCGCATGAAGAACGTCTCGAAGCGACCCTCGCGCGCAGTATTCGCTGGTAGCATGAACAACAAAACAATTGTTAGATCCCCACACTAGCAGTTTGGGCAAAGTGAGATCCATCACAATACGCACTTGACGAGGCACAAGCTCCCCCTGTAGGTGCCCATTTTGATGAATAGAGTGATGTTTGGGTGTCGCAGCTGGGCTGCCAGCACAGCCTCATCCAGGAACTCGGTCCGCAGCTCAGCCAAGTGCGTCATGTACAGCTCAGCTTCCGAGCTGCTGCCAGCATGGAAACGCAGACACTTGAGCGCGACGGTGATTCCCAGCCACTGCGCCTTGTACACCTCCGCACTCGATCCCTCGCCGATCTTCACAGCTGGTCCCTCCGTCACCATTTCAGCAATGGGGCCTCCAGCTAGCAGTCCGTCTCTCATACCTAGAAGGCCACCCGTAGCAAGTCCCGTGTATCCTGTGTATCCCGTGCTGCCAGGTGTTGCGCTTCCGTCTGTGAGCACGCCGGCTGACATATCTATCGACGACGACGGGGTATCGTCGTCCCGCATCTTGTCCTCATGAGTGGGCAACTTCGTCGTCGCTGTCGCACAGCAGCAGCAGCAGCTTAAACTCGTGCCAAACAGCAGAGCGTTCGCCACCGGCGCAAAGTAATTCAACGTCTCGGCGATCGCCCCCATGCCGACGAGGCCTCGGGAAAAGACGAGCACCAGTGCGTACGGCAGCGTCAAGGCCGCCGCACAGACACAGTAGCCCGTCAGCCGTCGGATGACGTTGCGTCCCTGCGTGGATGCGTTGAGTCTGGACCTCCTCACCGAGCGGAGGTTGGCCGCAATCAGCAGCAACGGCGTGGCCTGCATGGCGAGCAGCAGCAGCGCTGTGACCGTGTAGGCCGGCTCGGAGCTGGTCCTGTCTCCCCCGCTCAGCGTCGGGAGAACGGCATGCATGCAGCCGTAGACCAGCGAGGCCAGCGACGACAGCAGGAGGCTCCGCTTGGCGTGGAGCGCCTCGAGACTGCCGAGCCGCATGAGCAGCGACAGGTTGGCGATCCAGTACAAGGACATGAAGAAGCTGCCGCGCGCCAGGAGCGTCAGCACGAAATCCCTCGCCGTGTAGTCCGCATCCGCCTCCTCGCCCTCGCTCTCCCGCGTGTAGCGAGCGAGGTAGGACGCGTGCAGCGCCTGCTTGAGCGCCTCCAGCCCCACGAAGCCCAGATCCGCCAGCGCGATGCCGCTCAGCAGCAGGTCGGCCATGCGCCGCTTGAGGCGGTGGAACGCCGCCGAGTGCAGCAGCAGGAAGAGCGCGCACGCGGCGCCCGCCCCCAGGCAGACCCAGTGCACGACGCGCCAGGGCGCCAGCCACTCGGACGACATCTTCGAATTGGTCCCTCCCACGGGTGTCGGTGGTCAGCGCCAAGTGTCCAGCGCCGAGTGGAGAGAGACAGAAAGCGGTGGCGATGGCCCCTGACTCAGGGACGTATTGGCGTTATTAGCGGTAGCGCTTGGCAGGCAGAGAGACAGCACGGAAGTGACCGAAGGATGGAGGAGACGTCTCCTGATATGGCGGTCGAAGGGCGCGGCGGCATAGTGAAATCAAGTGGCCGAAGGCCATTTTGGCTACACTTGGCGAAATTTTCCGCATTGGGCCCGCACAAGTTGAAGTGTGTGGCATTCCTGCATTTGCCGCGTGTGGGTGATGATGGCTTCCGGGACCGCCACGCCACGATCTGCGTCGCAAAGGGGCTGGAGGCAGCAGCTGCATGTATTTCATCGCTAAAGGTAACGGGACCAAAGCACGCGGAGTCGTGGCAGCCTCCCAACGCGTTCTTCTCCATCAGCCAGCTGAGTGTCTTTTTATCGCCACACTTGTTCAACGGAGAATTGATCGAGAACAAACGCAGCATGGGAAGGTGCATCACTGGTGGCAGTCGGTTTTGGGCTCAGACACAAGCAACCTCAGCTCCCGAATTTATCCGCGAGGCCGACGCGAACTTATACGCACCGATACGCTAATTTTATCTGCCACATCGAGTCTACTATATACCCAGAGCTGAAGGATCTTGACGAAGCCGCCAAGATTGCAGATGTGTTGATGTACGCAGCTCTCATGTTATTCCCTTCTCCTAAAAAGAAAGCTATCCGATCAGTATAAAGGACAAGAGTCGCCTCGGTCATGGTAATAGCATCCCTTCACCTTCACCGTACCCCTGTGCTCAACCGCACTCTCCACTGTAAACAAGATGCACAGAAAGAGAACAGGTTTGGCTGCATCATTTTTCAGCTCGAACGCTTTTGATTTTTGATTGATGGCTTACTGCCTTAGTTCAACTATGTACTATATGCATGGTGCTTCACGTCTCCGACTACATTCACCGGAACGCATCTGTAGTACAAGTACTCGTCGTTGGTTGTGGAACTTCGTTGTGAGAACCACAAAACAGAATCTACGCCACCGATAACATTTCAGCGAAGAGTTCCCACGGAATCAAATCCTTGGCGGCGATGTATTCGCTGTAGATGCGCTTGGAAATAGTATGCGGGTCGCCGACTGTCGTCCTTGGGTACGATTCGTGGCTGAGCTGCCATTTCAACTCGAAGGCTATACGCTTTTGTTTTAGTGACTTCTCGTCCATCTCTCGATTGTTGGTGTAGGCATCACAGGCCTCCGAGAGCCACATGGTCCAGCGGGGTAAGTAGTAGCCCTTGACGAGACCAGCCCACTCCTTCCCAGCGTAGTCGTGGATAGCCTCGTTGTTGTTATCTCCCCAGCGCGTTACTTGGTTGCGGGCTTCGTATTCGTAGTAGTCTTGCAATTTGGTTCTGGTCAGTTTATTCTCACCAACACTTAAATCTCCAGCAAGTGACAGTGCATCGCCGATCCAGTTGCCAAGCAAAAAGTCTTCGTTCGAGGCGAGAATTTCCTCCAGACGCTCCATAGTGGTGATCATGACCTTCGTTAAGCCACATACTTCGTTCGATGATGCCTTCTTTGCACTGTAGACCGTCCTTAGGTGAATGTACTGCTCCAACAACTTGTTGCTTAGAAACTGTTTCGTGACATCCACTAAATCATGACGGTACGTATCCACATCGCGCAACTCTTTTCCAGCAAGCAGAAGCTCCTTCCAGGCTAGAACGACATCATTCGGGTCATACTTGATTAGCGTTGGCTGGAACCGGTCGTACAACAGCCTCCAATGAGGAATCAAACACACCAAGCTCTTGGTCACACCTCCGTAGGCGAGTGTACGGTTGTACACCGACCGCGAAAGGTAGTTCCATGCCTGCCCAACGTGTTCATTGCGTGTATGATACCGTTGTGCTGCATACTTTGACACCCACGTGTTCACATCCACAGGAGTATCCACCCACGCCATTTGCAACGTTAGATCGTATACGACGTAGTTCTGGAAAATACCTTCCATAGTCAACCCCACTCCAACCATGGTACCGTTACCAGCCCAATTCGCCAGTACGGGCGCCGTCGCCAGGGTTGGCAGGTCCCCACGCATTCCAGTATTTCCCCCGAAGTTGTGCAGCACGGAGTAAATCCAGCTCTTGCCGAAGTAGTTATCCATCTTGCTCCAGATCGGCACCGCTTCGCTATAGAAGTCGAGGATAATCAACTTGTCGGTGGGCACCCCATCCAGGTACGCCTTCACACGAGGTTTGGTCCAGTAGTGCGGGTCATCCACAAACGGCCAGCCCTGCATGAGCCAAACTGCATTAGGGTCTGCCTCTGTCATACCGTCGATCACAGCTCGCGCTGCTTCCTTCAATTCCGTCAGATCCGTGAACTCTGGCGCCATCTCCATGTATGTATCACATTGGTACAGCGATGAGGTGTAGTTGTAAAGTGCGCGTTGCTCTTCGAGGAAGGCCTTGCCAATCTCACGGTACAGTGGGTCCGTCGGCTCGAGCATGTAGACGCAGCAGTGCTCCTCGGAGAAGTTGCCCCAGTTCGGGGACCGGGTGAAATTTGCGTTTGGCAACCTGAGTTTCAGTTCTTCAGGGACGTGTCCAGCAAAAGCTGGTAGAGCTGGAATCATGCCAAACTCGCGCATACGCTGCAGAGTGCGTAGCTGCAGCTCGTGTTGGTTGTCGATGAATGCTTGAGGCAGAGGCCCCTTTACCCAGCTCCCACGAAGGTTCCCCATCCGTCCCCAGGACAAGAATGCGGAGCCAGCGAAAAACTTTCCCAGACCCTCGTAACTCACATTGTAGTATTTGTGAAAGGTATTTTGCCACACTTTCTCCTGTCCTGTAAATGCTAGCGGCATGTTAATCCCTGGGGAGAATACACGAAATGTTAGCATGCTGCTAGTTGGAGACGCATGAACCACATAGGACCCCACCGTTGAGCGCCATCCAGTCGATGTGCTTCTCCCACTGCGGCCAGCTCCACGCCCACAATGAATAGCTACCGGTGTCGACGTTCTGGTAGTACGAGAACTTGGCGCTGCGCTTGTGGCGTACTCGTTCGTCCACTCTGGGGAGTTTGTCTGGCAGCTGCAACTTGTGGTTGTCCCAGTCGGTTTGAGTGCGTAACACCGACTTGAAGTACCATTGGAGGCCGTAGGCCATGGCGGTGGCCGAGTTGGCGGCGATCTCGAGCTTGTCACCATCACTCCCGAGCTCGAACACGTCGAGGTCATCGGCATCTGACGGCAGCACGCGAAGCGAGATCTAGTGCACCAGAAAGCATTAAGTAGTAAGTGGTCAGGGCATTGGAGTTGTAAAGGAACTTGAGGAGACAAGAACAGCCTACCTGGTCATTGTATCTGTCACCCAGGCGTCGCTGAATCAGTCCCCGCGTGGCAGCTACGGGGTCGTGAGGCTCCACATTCTTTTTCAATTGATCAATGGACGCCTGCACCTTCCCAACGCTCTCCCAAAGCAAGATGCAAATCCCCAAGGCCAGCATGTAGGTCACCGTGCTCCTACGGAAGCGAGCCATCGTTCTCGTAAAAGATCTCTCTTGTCGTGGAAATCCTCCCCCTTATCGAGTCCCCCGCAAAATCAGTCTGTCGGTTCAGGATCTCAGCCTTTTCTGGAAAAGAACGACGCACACTTGGTCGTCCTAGCACTGCTGGGCGAATCACGTTTATAAAGATATAAAGCTTATCGGTCGACATGTTCCCGTTCCAATATGTGCATTGCAAGCACAACACAGACATTTCGTTCTCTGGCATCACTTGCTTTGTCGCTCCCTACTGGCAGCTCGCCTCTCCTTCACTCCACCGACTCACGGCTCCAGCACGAACAGTCGGAACGACCGCGTGGACGTCCGAGATTGGCACATGCTCTCTCAGCGTCAGCCCCGCCTTCTTGAACGTGTTGAGCAGGTCTTCCTCGTACGTGACCGTGCCGAAGTCGATGGTCGTGAGGAACTTGAGCAGCGGCTTGCCGAGCTCCACGAGCTTCGAGTGGCTCGTCTGGATGGTCTGCGTCACGTAGACGCGGCCAGTCTTGGGCTGGATCATGTCCACGCAGTGTCGCAGCGCCCGCACGGCGTCGGGCATGAGCATGAGCGACGAGCTGAAGTAGGCGGCGTCGTAGGGCCCTCCCTGGAAGTCGTAGACGGAGGCGTGGCGCACCTGCACGTGGCTCGTCAGCTGCTTCTCCTTGAGCAGCGCCTGGCACCGCTCCACGTAATCCGCGTCGTAGTCCACGCCGTCCACGGTGATGCCCTTGCGCCTGAGCTGCTCCCCATTGTTGACCAGTGCGAGCCCCGTGCCGATGCCCACGTCCAGGAGTTTGCTGCCCTTGGGCAGGCGGTCCAGCACCTCGGCGTACCAACCCGCCGTCAGCTCCACGATCATCGCGTCGTAGATGCGGGCGCGGGTCACTCGCAGCAGCGCATAGAGAGCCACGGCGCCCGCAGCCGTCGCGGCCAGCGGCACCAGCGAGGAAGCGCTCGCCTTCGCTTTATCGTGACCCGTTGCTGTCGACTGCGGCGTTTCAGATATTGCGGATCTATTAATAGCAGCATCTTTTCGACCAATGGGATCGCGTGGGTGACGTCGACGTCGACGTTGAACCTGACGTGTATCTGGACAAGGGGTCACTCCGCAATCTGCAGCTTCGACTCCGCATTGACCATCACTCCCGACCCCGTCATGGCTCTGATCCCGCCCGGCACCTTCGGCCCGCAGGGCTTCCGCGAGTGCTGGGGCGACTACCGCGCCGAGGCGGACCTGGAGGACGCGTCCCGGCCGCTCTACCGCTTCCAGCGCGACCTGCCGCGCCTGCCCGTGCCCTCGCTGGCCAACACCGTCGCCCTGTACCTGGAGACGCTCAAACCGCTGGCGTCACCCGCCGAGCTCGCGCGCGCCAAGCAGCTGGCCGCTGCCTTCTTGCGGCCCGGCGGCATGGGCGGGGAGCTGCAGCGCCGCCTGCTGGCCCGCGCCCAGGACCGCGGCGACTCGAGCTTCCTGGCCGAGTGGTGGAACACGCTCGGGTACCTGCAGGTGCGCGACCCCGTGGTGTTCAACGTCAGCTACTTCTTCCACTTCGCGAACAGCGTGCACCCGACCCAGCGCTCCAATGTCGGACGCGCGGCGGCGCTGCTGAGAGGCTCCATGCTCTTCGCGCGCCAAGTGGCGGACGGCGCGCTCGAGCCCGAGCAACTGGGCAAGAACAAGACGCCCGTGTGCGCCACGGCCTACAAGTACATGTTCAACGCCTGCCGCGTCCCGAGACGCGAGCAGGACTCGTACAGGATCTACGACCCCAAGACGCACACCCACGCGGTCGTCATGCGCCACAACAAGTTTTTCCAACTGGAGCTGCTGGATCAGCACACTCAGGAGCCGCTGGGCTTTGAGGCGCTGTGCTTCCAGCTGGCCAGGATCTTGGACACTGCCGGAGCCAAGGAGTCGGCGGTGGGGGCGCTTACGTCCCAGGATCGCGACGCCTGGGCGGATGCTCGCGAAGAGTTGATTCGAGCGTCGCCGACGAACGAAGAGTCGCTGCGCGCTATCGAGAGCTCGTTGCTGGTGCTGAACATGGATGATGAAGCACCGGTGTCCCGTACCGAGGTGGCACGTGGACTCTGGCACGGCAACGGACGCAACCGCTTCTTCGACAAGTGTGTGCAGATTGTGGTGTTCGAGAACGGCAAGGCTGGTCTGCTAGGCGAGCACTCGATGCTCGATGGCATGCCCATGGCTCGCTACACGGACTACCTGCTGTCACGTCTGCACCACGGGCAGACTGACCTGGGTCCACGTGGCGAGACGACGCAGCAGCTAGAGCGCTCGCTCATTGCCCCGAAGCAAATTACGTTCCACTTTACGACACAGACGCTGCGCAACATCGTCGAGGCTGAGAAGGCTTTTGATCAGACGGTGATCGACCACGAAGTATTTGTCCAGGCCTTTTACGGCTATGGTGCTCGCTCTATCAAGGGTTTCCGTTGCAGCCCGGACGCGTTCGTGCAGTTGGCAATTCAGCTGGCCTACAAAAAGCTGTTCAAGAAGAATGTGGCCACGTACGAGGCCTCGCAGACGCGCGTTTTCCTGCACGGACGTACCGAGACAACGCGCAGCTGCTCTGCGGCTAGCGCCAAGTTCACGGATGCTATGGAGGATGCATCAGGTGCCGTGACCACCGATGAGAAGAAAAAGTTACTCCTTGCTGCTGCCAATGCGCACGTTGCGTACATGCGCAAGGCCGGCGCTGGCCGCGGCGTGGACCGCCACATTTTTGGTCTGAAGCTGCTCGTTCAGCCCGGTGAGCGCGTACCGTTCTTCGAGGATCCAGTGATGACCAGAGCTAGTCGCTGGCTCATTTCCACTAGCCACTTGACCAACGAGTTGTTCGATGGCTGGGGCTGGGGTGAGGTCGTGCCCGAGGGTCTGGGTATCGCCTACAGTGTCAAGGACCAGTCCATCCAGTTTAACATCGCCTGCCGCCAGCACGGTAGTTGGGCCGCCCGCATGGGCCACCTGCTCGAGGAAAGCCTCGTCGAGATGCAGCAGCTCTTCGGGCAGTCCAAGGAAGTTGGCGCCAAGCTGTAGGCGTGCAGTACAGTCACGAGTGTGGGTTTAAGCTACGCAAATGTGCAAGAGCTTCTGGAATTGTCACTCGCATGCAACTCGACGAGCAGCACCTCAGGTGAGGCATCTCTTGACAGCGATGACAACACTGAATGAAGGCCCTGCAGTCTAAGAGCGACGCTGCCGGCAGAGGTGATAGCGACAATTGCAAAGGAAAGCCAGTAGTACGAGTCCGAGGGGTTTATCATATCATATTCATCGTGCCAGGCATCGACCAGCCTATATTCCAGAAGTACAACATGATGCACAGGAACATAGTGAAGCTGATCAAACGTACTTCCTACGATACCTTGATTACGACGGGTAGCTCCTTAGCAACTTACTAAGTACTTACTTCCTGGCGTCGCCAGATTCGGAAGGCTGCGGCTGAGGATTCGGGCGGTAGTAGGGGCCACGATTCATCCCCTGGCCGTTGGCCGTAACACTAAGTCCCAGGACAACGATGGCAGACACGACGAGAATGTTGGCGATCTGCATGGTGTTCGGTTTTCTGGGTCTTGGCACTTGGGTCTTGCTAAAAAGGCTGCTGCTCTCAGGAAGCCACTTGGAAAATGGCACTCATTTGCAACTTGCGCTACGCCTCTCAGCAATGGCCTCACCATTTCGCTTACGTACGTCCTTGTTCTAGTCATGGCTGTAAACATGATCTGGTATGACGAACCCTCCAGCTTAGCTGAAAATGGTTCGTCAACACTCGTTAGCACTCGTAAAGTGTTCGTCACAGCTTATATCCCAGGCAACATCCTGGTTTGCCTACAAATTCTGAAAAAAGGCCGTTCCAACAGTTCAGAGTTGCCATCGCGAGCATTTATTTACGGTATTCGCTGAGCTCCTCGTGGAAGTGGTCGAGTGCCACAAGCATGAGCGCGTACGGCAGGTTCTGCTTCATGATCGTGGAGCGAATAAACGGCAGACCAGCGGCCACCGTGGAGATGCCAGCAGTGATCAGGTCGTCCTCGCGCTGAGTCGCCAGCGCCGTCTTGATTCCGCAGTACATGAAGAAGAAACTAAACACAACAACGCATCATCAGCCATAACTCCAACAGCAGCCACAAACAGCCCCAGCGCTTGTCCTCACCTCGAGAAGGCTCCTCCGGTCGTGGCAGCCCCACGCGCGACGGAGCTCAAGGCAGCAGGTGCCAGTTTGCCGTGCTGCTTCATGTACAGCTTGGCTCCGTCGACTGTACCCCACCACAACCAGTTAGTATACCTCTGCAACGCGTATAGCATGCCTACTACTACTGACACTACTAGTAGTCAACTGCAGCACGTACTGCCTCCGAAGGTGGCGCCCGTGACGAAGCCCACCAGACTGCCGAAGATGAGGCGGTTGCGCATGTTGCGCAGTGCCACGGGCTCCGTCAGCGCGCTCAGTCCCTTGCTGGACTTGTCGGCGCTGCTCTCCGTCTTCTCCGTTGGCTGCGTCACGGCGCTCGGGCGCTTGGGCGTCGCGGGCTCATCGAATGACGACCAGTTCTGCGAGTCGCCCATCTCGATCAACAACTTGTGGCCGCAAAAGTGAGCTGCCGCCAAGTATGCAGCCAACAAGAGGACCTTCCTAATCGCATACCACCGTTGTTTCTATGCAGCTGTAGCCATTTCACCCTGCAAATCGGGACTAGATTACAAAACGGGGACTAAAAAAGATCACAAATCCCCAACATGATGATGCCATTGTCGTCTCCTCCGTCTACATCTTCCTACCGGGCCGCGGACCCTCGCACGCCATGTACCAGGCCATACCGGACTCCACCGCGCTGTACCCAACCCCGCAGCGCCCACCTCGACGTCGCGTGAGTGTTCTGCGCCATCCTCGCGGCTGCAACTTGGTGCGACCCTGCGCTTTGGCCAGTCAGATCACGCGCATGCTGCTGTTCAACGGGTGCAGCGCCGTGCTGAGCGTGCTGGCCGCCCTGATCGTGTGGACGGGGGCGGCTCTGGCCGTCGTGACGATGCCCCTCTGCGGCTGCGGCGTCTCGGTGTTCCAAGGGTTGCTGCACACGGTCTTCTACTTGTGCTGCACGGACGCCTTCATCTACAATGCGTTGGCTGCGTCGGCGGCGGATTGCATTGACATGGACCTGGCGGAGTGGGGGGGACGAGCTTCACGCGGCGAACTGCACCCGTTGCTGCCGATCCGAGTGCCCCCGCCAATTGGAGGACGAGGCGGCCAACTGTTCCAGCCGTGTCCGCGGTTTGAGAGCAGTTTGGGGGCGGCGTCACCCAGATCGGTGCTGGCAACGGTGTATTTCGGATGCTTCAAGATGCTGGTCGGGGCGGGGCAAATAGTCGCCGTGGTGCTGGTGCTCGGGGTGCTGGGGTTCTTGGTTGGAGACAAGCGAGTTCCGGTTCACCTGGATGCACTCACAGCGCAGCATCCGTTTGCGGTGTACACGACGGCGTTTGGACTGCTGCTGCTGGCGCTGACGATGCTGCATGTGGTCACAAGGGCGTCCATGGTTGTCACGCGGTTCTTCTGCTGCGAGGCGACGTGTTGAAGCTGGAGGATATATAGGCACACGCTGGGACGGGGATGTGATCGTTAACGACTTCACCTTTCAGGACTAACTGGCACACCAACAAAGGCAGTTGAAAGAGAGGGACTCAAGGCATCGATGCCATCGACAGCTAGACTTCAAACACGGGCCAAAAGGGTAAAGAAGGCTGAGTCGTGCTGCAGCAAGAAGGCGCGACCAACTCGCACACGTGTGCTCGAGCTCTCCAGCTGCAAGCATCAAATCTGTATCCGGTGCCTTTCGAAGACCTGCTCCAACGCTCTCAAGAATACGACCCCGGCAACGTGCTGGAAGTGCAGCAAGGAGATCACGCTGAATCAAGTGGAGCTGGTGCTAGGCCGCTCGGAATTTGCGCAGTATATGACGTGGCGCCGAAAAGAGGTGCCTCCGAGTGCTGACTGCGTTAGCTGCGCCGTGAAGAAAACCAAGGATGAACTGAGAGTCGCGCCTTGTGGCCACCACTATTGCCAGCCGTGTCTTCTACGCATGTGTCGTTTAGCATTGGGCGACCGTGCACTTGTACCGCTGCGTTGCTGCAAGAAGGAGCTGCCTGACGACTATGTGCGAGAAGCGCTGACTGGACCCGAGGACTATGTCAAGTACCAACAGCTCGTAACGGAGAAAGACTGGAAAGTATCGGACCTCGAGTCTGATGCCGAATACTCGGCGACAGTGAAGGCCATGGGGGCTAAACAGTGTCCTGGCTGCGGTATTGGCGTTCAGCGTGACTTTGGGTGTGTGCATATGGCGTGCCCCAACGGCCACCAGTTTTGCTACACTTGTCTGCAGCTCTGGGGCTCGTGCAACTGTCCACTGATCCCGGAGGCCGAGCTGCGAACGATTCTTGGAGAATGATGCTTCCTAGTCAGCTCGTTGCATTCATGATTGCAGCTCCTAATTGCACAGTTTCTTTGTCATGAAGTTGCGTGTTGTTTTGATTGATTATGACTTCGGGTTGTGTTTGGTGACCTGGTGACCCGGGTATTGGAAGAAGAAAACCAACACCACGTCCCACGCTTTCGCATGGTTTGATTGCCCTTCTCAGTTGGAGATTTTCGACGATTGAAGAAAGATCCAAAGGCCATGAAGACTCAAAGCACGGGTGTGCAGCGTTCTGCCCGATGCTCTGGCTGTTCTGGCAAATTTTTCTGGTCAATATCCGCGATGCAGCCGACCAACCTGTTCCCATTGTTGTGTGGAGATATTTTCTGCCGGTCTTGTTTGGCCCAGGAGGTTCGACAGGTTTTGTCGACCAGACTTGTGCCGCTGCGGTGCTGCGATAAGGTGGTCCCCCATGACTTCATTCGCGAGGTACTGGAGAATGAAGAGGATGTCTACTACTCGTTCTTGCTTAATCTGCCTCGTGGTGACGATGAGACTGGGAAAGGAGGATCCGCAACTGCAAAACTTGACGCGAGGTCGTGTGCTGCACCTCTCCTACCTGCAGGCGAAGGTGCAATGAACACAACAAATGAGCTCGAGATGAAGCGACCAGCAGTTTTGCTGCAAAATGACGCCGAGGCACAAGCAGACCCTGATAATGATCTACGATACGATGTTGCAGCAGCGATTGAAACTTCTTTGCTCGAGCAATGGAACTCTACGCCAGTGATCCCTTCGGTTCAGCCAGTCTGGCCTCGCTATTTTACACGTGGCTCCAAGGCTCGTCTTGCCGCGAAGCAAGAGTCCAAACCTAGTGGAACTGCAACTCCAGGTGAACCTGGAGCGACCGAGAAACCACCTGTCGCTTTACCCGCTCAGACAAAGTGTCAAGTGTGTGGAATTTCGGAAAAAGAATCACGATTCAAAGCTCCGTGCGGTCATGAACTTTGCCACAAATGCGTGGAAACTGGCGTTCGCAGATATCTCGAGGCGGCTCCTAATGACAATACGTTGCCTGTAAACTGCTGTGGTACATTGTTGTCGCTGGATATTGTTCTGCGTGTGATCGCAGGACAAGAACTGACGGCGTATGCAAAGCGCATGGTGAAGTATGCCCCTGCGACAACGGGAGTTACCAGTTTAACTACGCGAGGAGGCAAGCGTAAGGCTGCACCGGAGAAAAAGCCGACTCGGATTGCACGGACGACGAAAAAATCAAAGGGCAAGGCGCCTGCCGAGAAGGCGAAGACAGCAGTCGACCAAAGCCAAGAAAACGAGCGGATGTGCATTTCATGCTACTCCCAGGTAGCTTCGGCTGACAAATGGCGAGTCGTTCCGTGTGGTCATGGCTACTGTTTATTCTGCCTAAAGAAGATGGCGAGGACAAGTCTTGCGAACCGCGAGCAGGTCCCGATTCGCTGCTGCTCGAAAGAGTTTCCGGTGGAGTACGTTAAATTTGCATTGACGAAGGCGCAATTTGGGCAGTACACGCGTTTTATTAGCGAGCGCGACCCAAGGGCGTCAACGCTTCAATCCGATCGGGACTACGCGGCGGTAGTGCGCAAAACTCAAGGCAAGCAGTGTCCTCGTTGCGGGATCGGGGTCGTGAAAACCGCGGGGTGCAACGCTATCAGGTGCCCCCTTGGTCACAGTTTCTGCTGGGTGTGTCTGCGCGCAAGATGTACCCAAGGTCACTGACTCGCAACCGGAGGGCCTAGGCATCTGGAAGCCAACTTTTCTATCGTGGTTTGTTGCGTTTGCGTTTTCGGTTCGCTGGTTTGAGCTTTTTGCTGGGTGAGTTACATACAAAATGAAAACCAATTTCTTTGTCTGGCCATTGCAGGATCAGGGTCACGTCCCAAAGTCGGGTGGATGATCCCCGTTATCTCAGTAGTTGGTGAAAGAGATTCGAAAAGATGAAGACCCACAGTGAATGCGTTCTACTCGATGGTCGGGCTGTTCTGGCAACTTTAGTCAAGAGCGCATGTACTACACGTTCATGTTAAAACAATCTTGCAGGACGGAAGTGCACGTGGGCCAGAACGTAGATGGGAACACGTGAGCTTTACCACTTCTACAAGGTAACAAAACTGTCCGGAATGCAAGTGTTGACGCTTGATTTTCAGTGAATCAAGTTATCTCGGGTCAAGAGCTGCCGAATTATTCAAACTTCAAGGCTGAGCACAAGGATAGCGCTAAAGACACGGACCTGCCAGCTCACTACCGGTAGGCGCCAAGCGCAAAGGCGACACCAAAAGAGGAAATTGATGGAAGGCTCTGATCTTTCACGTATTTTTCTTTGCATCGTGAAATCTCTTGCTCAATATATGCAATGCCAGCCAACGGACTGTGTAGACTGTTAGCCTGTTGGAAGCTGGGAAAGGCCATCCCAGCTACTACCTAACGGGCAGAGAAATCAGTAGGCTCAGTTCCCGATTTTCCGGTTGGAGTGTACATTAATTTGGTTTGGGGATATCATGGAAGTTCTTCCGAAGTTGGACGAGCTGAAAGAGTTTGCTTCTGCTGAGCACGCAGTCTACCTGAACTCCGATACGATCGATGAAGTCGACGTCGAAGCCCAGCTTGCTGATGTGTACGCGTTGGAACTGTACCGCGAAGAAATCCGACGTGCAGAGCAAGTTATCCTCGATGAGAGGGTTGCTCTGAGTTTCTACGCCAAGGAGGAGCGCAAGCTGCTGCATCCTACCGATGTTGATCTAGAAACTGACAGTGAAGAGGACGACGCGTTGGTTCTGGTTGAAGTCTCCGATTTGCTGGCTGAGTCCAAGCCGCCCCCAAGCTGCACGTGTTGCTTGGCGCTGCTCGAAGATGAAGCCACTCGCCGGATTTTAACGTGTGGCCACCTCTACTGTACCAAGTGCATCGCGACACGCTGTCGCATGGGTGTCCGTGATCGCTCCATGGTGCCTGCACACTGTTGCAAGAGGGAGTTCCCCTCTGACTACGTGATCGAGGCGTTGGATGCTGTCGAGTTCGAGATCTATGAGCGCTTTCTGAAAGACAAGCCTTGGCGTTCGTTGGACCTTCAGTCCGATCGCGACTACGCCAAGGTGGTGCAGCAGCACTTTGGTGTCCAGTGTCCTGGTTGTGGGGTGGGGGTGCAGAAGGTGACGGGGTGCAACCACATGATGTGCTTGAACGGCCACGAGTTCTGCTTCTTGTGCACCAGCAAGTGGAAGACGTGTGTCTGCCAGACTTGAGTCGCTTCCAAAAGGAAAAAAAAATACCCCGTTGTGCCGTGGAAGCTTGGTATATCGTGCAGTTAGTTGGCAGAGATGAACACGTAGGGTATCGTAGTGGATTGTTTGTTTGTTGTTCTTCTTTTAACGCCACTCAATTTGATTAGTTACTTGTTCCGAAGTCAATTGCAGCCCGTAAGCTCGCTACGAAAGAAATCAACGACTTGAGTCCAGCTACATCAATGCAGATCAATAGAGCAGCAACGCGTGCTCCTCCTTTTTGCTGAAGTCACCGACGGTGACTGCGAGTACCGGCGGGTCTGCCTGCTCCACGGTGGCACCGAATTTCTCGTGAGAGATCAGTATGGAGAACTTCTCGACACTGGAAATCAGGTCTCCGTTGATACCGACGTAGTCGAACTTGCCCAGTAGGTCGGTGTAGCCATCCTTGTAAAACTCAGTCTTATTGTGCCCGCCTGCCGATGATACTTTGGCGTACACCTTCACGTAGCACGAGCGCACTGGTAGGCCTCCACGTAGAACTTGCAATATGCCACATTGCGTCATGATGTTGACTTTCAGGCTCGAGTTGAAACATGGCAGAATGATGTCGATAGCTGGAGCCACGCTTTTCACCGTGCGGGAAGAAGTTACTTCGAGAACTCTAACCATCATCTGTGCTGCGCGCAAGTCGTCCGGAAGCTGAACAGCAGTTTTTGCTATGCTTGCATCCGTTGCGATAGCACTGAGGTTAACAAATAGTTGTTGTCGAGGCTCGACCAGTAGAATGCTTGAAGCAGACTCCGCAGAATCAGAAAACGTGTTGAACGGCTCGGTTGAGAACATCAACTCTACGTCAATCGGATAGAACGCGAGCTCGCACTGCCCAAGATGCTGTGACAGCAACACCACGCCACCTTCACTCACACTTGCTTCCAGTTTAACCTGGCTTACACGTGTCCCCAAACCAGCTTCTCGACTCAACTGGTCGCCCTCTCCGGCAGCATCAACCAATTCCATATCCTGAAGTTGGTGAACACTCTGGACCTCAAAGGCGTCATACTCTTCGACGAGCTCTTGCATTTTCTCGAATCGTTGACGCCAGCGAGGCTGCGGGTGCGTGGCATAACTTGATATGGCTCGACGAGCAACTGTAAACATCGGCCCTTGCTGACCATCGCCGTGGAAAAGGTCGAGGAAGGCTGCCAAATATGCGTACTGCACCGTTGCCTTCAGCTCGACATCCCCTGTACCAGAAATGCACTCCAGGTGATTGAAAATTTTGATTGCATCCTCGATTCGGTCGAAGAGGATCATATAATACGCCATCACAAGCAGTTGCGGACCGCTCATTCGAGTGTGCGTTCCCAGCCTCTGGCAAAGGTCCCCGAAGTATTGTCGCGCTTCGGGATTTAATATGCGTTTGCCCGATGTTTTCATTGTCTCTCCCCACAATGCCTGTGCATTTACTCGGCCTGTTACAGGGTGCACGCGTCGCGCTAAGAACGGTCCAAACTCGCAGTGGTCAAAGCGCTCAAATGCAGATGCAAATCTCTCGGCGTGATACAACCGCGACTCATCCGCAAATGATGAGTAAAACCCACTACCCACGGATTGGGTTACGTCGCTCGAGCTAGCGAAGAATTCCCGCATTGTTTGCTCATCGCGATGAAGTAGCCCATATTTCCACACGCCCGCTACGAAAAGTATTTTGGTCCTCAGATGGCCCAACAGTCCACGGTAAAAGGTTTCATCATGGCACCGCCAGTATAATTTTTGGTAGTCAATCGTCACACCAGGCTTCGCAGAGTCCATAAATTGCACGATTTCTTGCAGTGATCCCCGGGCGCTCACATCAGTCCAAGAAGCCAAATTCACGCGCGTAGCACTGCGAACCACCTTATAGGTAGTCGCATTGTCTTGCATTTTTGCCCAACCAATTATCAGACCGTCAAGTGAAGCCTGAGCAGGGTACTGAGCAAAGATGCCAACTTCCGGGAAATAGAACGAGAACTTGAACTCGCTGGTGTAATTTGGCGCCACGCTTCCGATCTCGTTTTTTGTGTAAAACCCACTTGATCCCATCGGAAGAGCACCTTGAGGAATTTGAAGCAGCAAATTAATATTGATGAGGTGCGCCGAGCCAATGTTGCTCAGGGTGACGACCGTGGTGTAAACCTTATTGATAAGTAGCTCAGTGTTGGAGTCCCCATCGTTGTCTTGAATACGTTGCTTCAAAATCAAGACACTGTTAGCTGTTGGGTCGCACTCCGCAGACCCGATACTCCGATGGTAAAGAACAGCATCGCTTGGTGAAGAAAGCGTCACATGGGTACCTGTAGAAGAAGAGAGCTGAACTTGAGTCGGTTTTGTTTCGATATCGAGGTCCAATACCGCCAAAGCGAACAACCCCTCCGTGATTGAGGTCAGCGCCTCTGGAAAATACGATGAAACGAAGCGTGCACCTCCAGCTTTTGAGCGCAAAATGTGTTCGGCGTACTCCTTCCAAAACTTGTTGCGGCCTGAAAGTGCTGGATGCTGACCAATGAAAAAGCGCTTTTCTTGCACTTTGCGCACCTTACCCGGAGGAATGTAGGGTGTCTCCTGCTTCACTTTCTTGTTCTTCTTCTTGGCCACCTCTGCGGAATCCCCATCACCGTCGTCGTCTTCTTCTGCGTCTTCATCGCTCTCACTATCAAGGCTTCGTACCCCAAAATCATCATCCGATTCCATGAGGTGGAACTCCAAGGTCTCCTCGGCCTCGGCGACTTCGGTAGTCCCTCCAGCTCTTTGCGACGCTGCCATACCAAAAGCAGAAGAAGATCCGAAAGATGGTGCTGCGCAAGCATAGCTAAATCCGGCGGGTGCTGGTGCAGCCATACGCTGTCGCTGCTGCTGGTGCTGCATCAAAATTGGCATCTCCATGCGTCTAGAGGTATCTGCCGGTGCGGCCCCGAATGCTATCATCGAAGCTTTCTCGATGGGTGGCGGCGGCGAGGCTGACGACTCGACTTGGCCTTGCGACAGCACTGTATTGAACATACTGGCAAGCGCGGTTGAACATCCCGAAAGATAGGATGATTCAATTTCGCGGATGACAGCTCGGCAAATACGAGTTCTTAATTCCATGTCTGTCATTCTTTCCGCCACCAATAGCCTCTCGACGCAACTCAACCGTTGGAATGCTGCCGGACCAAGATAAAAGCTCTTCAAACTAGCCTCGTCACAAAGAACGTAATAATCCACCAGGGACTTGCTGATTTTCGCCTCAACTAACGGTTTGGCAGATTGCATGAAAAAATCTGGATCTGTCCGGAACAGATAGAAGTGGAAATCATCACACGCATTGGCGTAGTAGAAGCTGTTCTTCTCTTGAAGACTAAAATTCCACCACTCTTTCAGCTTACTTGCGAGTTCGCCAACCTCACTTTCAGCGGTAAGGGTCGGCCACAGGCTGATAGCGCTCTTGAGACTCTCATACAACGCATACTTGCTTGAGAATGATCGCGGTAGGGTTTTCACTTCGCCCGGATGAATACATTCGTGACTGTCAACTTGGTGAAAATGTTCAGACGGAGCAAGGGCTTCTTCAATGGACAGACGGATGTCGCGCTTGGGTAGAACTAACTTATTGTCTCGTTCTGGAAGTGTCATAGCTAGCTCCTGTGTGCAGACGCATCCGCTATCACTGTCGAATGCGATCGTACAAACCTCAAATGATCCCATATCACTCGAAAAAAAGGGAAGGTCGCCCAGATCAAATCGAACAATACCGTCCGGACTCACGACGGACGAGGCTAAAAGTTGGGATTGCTTGCCAAGAAACGATATACTCGGTACAAGCTGGTCATATCCTGGCGATGATCTCCGAAAGGCTCGCTGTTTCTTAGACATTCGCATTGAGCTTCCTCCCGACCGAACATCATGCGATGCCACAGATTTGAATCCTGTAACCTTGTCTCCGGCTTCTACTGTCACCACCTCCATGTTCGACTCACTGATAATGTGTGGGTTTTGAAGCAGCGACGGTTTTGGGAGCAACGGGGATCCAAGGAGGAGCAAAGAATTTTGGCTTGAGGAGACCAGTGCTCGTCGCTGAAGGATGTAAGCGTACTCATCACTGATCTTGCGCATTTTCAAGAAATCATTCTCAAGTGGGAAAGAAGGAAAATACAATTTCGGCAGGCGAACTCCAGAACTCGTGACGGGGGTCAAATCATCAGCCACAATCACTTCACTCGCCTTTTTCGAGCGCATATCGAGAAACTGCTTCAGTAACACCAGTACATGCGTCGACTTTCTGATTGCATTCCGTAGTTCAATCTCTAAGACGAGTTTCTGCTTGTCTTCGGTTTTTAACTCTTGCGAACAAATTGTTAATGGTAACGTTGGCGTGGCCAGGAGAACTTGCGTCGGCTGAAGGATTAGCCCCTGCGGTAAATACACTAGCATGTTTTTCTTCTCACACACTGTCACAGGATACTTCAGATTGAGTGGTCGAAGGTAGACCACATATTTTCCAGCCCGACTGATTCGAACAGCAATACTGATTGGACAATTCAGTTTGTTCATAATCACCTCGATTTCTGACAAATGTGCTGCATTTTGCAGAACAGTGTCAACAACTTCACAAACCGACACCAGCTTAGCGCTGATCCACGCCTCCACCTTAGTTGAGAACGCAAAGGGAACCGGAATCTCCACAGTTTCCTCCACAGAACAGTTCACAATTTGCGGTCGGTATGAACGCAGATTCGGCAACTCCCAACTGCACGCCTTCGCAGATCCAGTACGAGCCCCAATTTCCACTTTGAGTCGCTCGATATCCCGGAGTTGTTTCAAGTTGACCTCCCCCAAGGTATCCGTTTGAAGTGTCGCCATAATTGAGTCTGTAGAATGAACGTGCTTAAAAACAAAATCGGCTGGCGCGTTCGGAACTGGTTCTCCGTTGTGACCGAGGACAAGCACACGGTATTCGCTTGGACCGTACGGGTTCCCCGATTCAAGTGGCCTCCGAACAAAATGAGCTGTGTACGTGCCATCAAAACTGTTCACGCGTTGGACTTCAAAGCGCTTGGAGTCGCTCACCTTTGGCAAACCGCTTCTTTTCATAGCAGAGTCTTTATCCACTTTTGGTTGAGCAACACGTGCTTCCAGCGTGACATTAAAGCCCTGAGCATCCATCGGAATCTCAAAACAAGGAGGGCTAATCTGAATCTGCTGCATGGATGCACAAGATATGGTCTCTTTGTGCGAACTCGAGCCGATATTGCTGGTGTTAACAAGATCGAACTCAATCACCAACTTCACATCAACAATCAAGTCAAGCGGTTCGCCCGTCAAGACACCGGCAACTAGAAGGCGTGGGCGAGTAATAAGCTGGGCGATGGCCCCAGGAAGTAACTGTTCGAAATCGATGTGCATATCGACATCGACGTCAAATGATTCGGCCAAATAGCTGAAAGATCCATGAAAAGTACTAAACGAGCCGTGGCAGAACGCGATTGCAAATTTATCCTTCGAGGTAACTTCACTTGGATGGCGGAACGGAATAATGATGCTCCCTTTTTCGTCTGGTGTGAATTCGCGGCCGTGTTGCGCTTTGCTACCACCAGCCTTCACGTTGAGTACAAGAGCACGGGCATCACGAAGCAAGTTTCCATGTTCATCTAGCACCGTAACCTCGTGGCCTTGACTTGTAATACGCTCAACATTGCGGAAAAACCCCTTACGTAAAATTGCCCGGCATGTTATTCCCTTTTCAAACACTTCGACCACAAACACGCCGCGCTGAGAGTTCTTCGCTCCGCTGAACTGTATCGGCACCCGGGACTCTTGCCATTGCGTGAGGTGGCTTAAATCGATCACCTGCTCCTCAGTCGGCAGCAAGCCATCAAGACAAATGTCGCCCTTAATTTCACGACGCAAGCGTGAATAGTACTCTATCGTTTTGATCTCGTACAGGTGGGCAGTCAACGACTTGATATTACGGGTTCGCACGTAAATTCGCAGTGGATCTTCAGGCATAAAGTAGGTCGGGTTAGATTTGCAGAAAATCACTTGTGATGAGCTCGCGTCACCTGACAGTTCCTGGCCATTTGCTTTTAGCATTTCTGCCCACACAGAAAATACACCTTTGCCGAGTTTAATCATGGTCAGAGCGTATTGTACATCTAAAATGCTGCTATCCAGATGGTTGCATAGCGCGCTGAAAACAGTTTTCTCATCAATTGAAGACGACCACAGTGTTCTTAGACTTTTGCGGATGATTTCATCGTGGGCTACCTGCGACACCCAATCAAATCCGCAAGATCCCATGTAGTCGAACGAGTTCAACGTGCGACCACCTGCTATCTTCACGTATTCCACCAGAGAATTCAGCAACTCCGTCGAAGCATTTGCGTTTGTGGAGAAAATCACGTTCAAAAGCTGGACTTTGCGGTGCAATACCATCGCCTGAATACTACCCACTGATGTCGGGGTGAAATCGCGCAGGAACTCCACATATGTGGCAAGGTGCTGCAGTTCTTTCACGCTGTGAGCTTCTGTTCGAAGATCAAAACACTGTGCACTGTCCACCTCCGCCGCAGCTCGAAGTAGCTGTAGTCCTCGAACAGCAAATTCGCTGTTGCTACGAAACAGCTCAGCGTCTTGTCGTACACATGCCAGCAGTTGCAAGAATGACAAGTTTTGATGCGCTGCACGGAAGTTAAAGCTGTAGTCCTTGCACGGATCCTTGTTTCTCTTACGCCTGATGTCCTTGACAATAGTGTCCACATATCTAGACCAAAAGAATCGTACACGTATCAGTTTTCGTGAATGATTAACGACCGCATACGCTGTCAAGATAAACAGAGGCAACGTACCCTGGGATGTCCGCGTATTCAAACGGATAGTCGTCCAAAAACATTTCCAGCATCTTCCAATGTTCCTCCTCATCTCCGTCCCACGCGAGGACCTTCTGGAAAACTTTTTCACGCCCGAAGACATCCAAATCCTGCAGAATCCCCTTCAACGTCGTGTCTCTCGTCGTGCTATAATTCAACACATTCAGCTTGCTCTGAATGATGGCGTCAAAGTCGATCAACTCTTCCTTCAGCACCGTCGGGTGCGTCTCCTTCCTGACCTCCGTCGCCACTCCCGCCGGCTCCGGGTCCTGATAATTTACCTGCAGCGTCGTCGCGATCTGCTTTGTCACTCTCTATAACATCCAGCAACAACCGGCGTCAGTCCCTCCCTCTACCTCCACTCTACCGCGCTCGCCCTACCTCGATCTCCTCGTCCGGCCTCTTCAGCTTGTACAGCAGGTCCAGCTCCAGCAGCAGGCGCCGTCGGTGGATCCTCTGCGCGCGTCTCCAGCAGCTCCGTCCCGTGAGCTCCCGCTCCGCCATCTCCAGCTGCAGCGTGCTCTCCCCCAGCTTCCGTCCGGCCTGCTCGTGCTTCTCCGCCTCCAGCAGCGTCTGCACCTCCAGCAGCGTGCACAGCGCCGAGTAGAACCAGAAGTCGGGCGTGCCCGGCACGAAGGTCTCGTGCACCAGCTGCAGCTTGGCCGCCACGCTCTCCGCGAGCGCGAACGCCTCCTGGAACGCCAGCTGCGCCTCGGCGCTGCCCGTCGCGCCCTCCGAGGCCAACTGCGCCTCAAACTCCGCAGTGACCATCACTCCTGATGCCTATTCACCTCTTGCCTCGAAATCGGAAGTGAGCGCAAGCTTCACTTGGGCCGGACGTTGGGTACACTTTTTGTACCCAAAAAGGTATCCATTTTTTTTACTTCAACTTGGGCGCCTTGTCGACCTCGACTCGATGGTGATGTTCGGGAAGAAAGGCAACGGCAGTCGCGTGGCGGAGGGCGGCGGGGGCGCGCTGGCTGCGGCGTCTGCGTCTACTGCTGCGCCGAAAGGCAAGAACCGGGACAAGCCCGTGAACCTGGAGCTGTTCGGCGCCGACAGCGACGAGAGTGACGACGACGCGACCATCGACCGCTATGCGAAGGACGGCGAGGAAATGGACGAGAAAGAGGCGGCGGAGGCCGAGAAGAGGAAAGTGGCCGTGCTGATCTCGAAGGTGATGAACAGAATCATTCGTCTCGGTGTTTGTGGAACGGGACAGGACAACTGACAAATGCCACGTAGTTATCGCCGGAGGAGCTGTTCAAGAAATACGACACGGACGGGTCGGGCAACATCTCTGCAGCCGAGTTTCTGGCCATGGTATGATGCTGTTTTATTATTGGTGGAATATGAGTTTTTGTAGCTTCATGGTTCGCTTCTTTTTTTGCTGTTGTAGCTGCCGGATCTGGGGATTGCCATCTCAGCGGCGAAGGCTATGCGGATATTTCGTAAATGTGATACGGACGGCGGTGGTGAGATTGATCTCACGGAATTTAAGATGGCAATGTTTGCAGTGGATCCCGTGTCGGGTAACCCGCTGGGTTTCTCTCCGTCTACGCTGTTGGGCCCTCGAGACGCCTTTGAGCTTTTTGATGAAGACGGCACGGGACAGATCGACGAGCTTGAATTTGCGGTGAGTGGTGTACAAAATCGTGGGGTTGTAGTGGTTCATTGAGTATCGATATGTTTGGTCAGGACGTGCTGGAGTACTTTGGCATGGATGTGAGCGATGGAAAGCAAGAGAAGATTTTCAGGAAGTATGACAAGGACAAAAGTGGATGCATCGATTACCACGAGTTTCGTTCCATGTGGGTCAAACTTGTGGACGTGCGCGAAGAACTTACAAAGCGAGGTGTAGAGGTACCGAAGCACATGCGACAATGGAAATTACAGCAAATGCTAGAAACAATTTTGGATGAAGAGGAAGCCCGTGAGGCAGTGGCGCTCGAGGAAGCAAAGAGGTTCCTGCAGAGACAGCGTGACAAAGAATTTCGAGAGCAACAGGGTCGGAAGGCGATTGTTCGGGCTGAAGATGAACTAGCGGCTGCTTTGGATGCGGCAGGGCAGGTGTATATTATGGGCAGCGGCAAGTACGACCAGTTTGCTGGTGACCCTGTTACTAGAGACGAGGACTTGTTTCCGGGGTTTAAAGCTGTGAGGGAAATATGGTCTTATCGCGTAAACCCAGTCAACCAAGACGTCCAAGTAAATAAGCCAAAAGCAGCACCGAAGGTCACTAAGCATAAAAACGAGGCCAGCCAAAGACCTGAGGAGGCAAACGTGTCAAAATCAAAACAGCAAGCCACGAAGGTCATACCCTTGCAACCCGAAAACCAACTCAGTGGCACGGCATTCAAGTACGTGCGTCGAAGGTTAGAGAATAAGCGATGGAAGTTTCAGAGTCCACCGAGATTGAATAAGCGAACGATTTCCCAAACCAAGACGCATATTCGAGCAATGTCTCGCGAAAAAAATATGTCGAATGAACGCGCCGAAGGAGAACAGGGTGCAGACTTGAGTAGTCCCACAGAAGCTTCTGACGTCGAAGAAATAACCCATGACGAGAGCAATCAAGACGAGGAAGAACTTGCCAAACTATTCTTTGAAAACCGAGAGTTTGTCCGAAGTCTAAGGTTCCGTTCTACCACACTGATGGCAAATACTGGGCCATTATGGGGTAGAAGTGTCGTGCAAGGTGCTATCAGTGACAGCGTCGCCTTTGCCGTCACAAGTTCTGGAAGTGTATTCAGCTGGGGAGGGAGAAATAGTACGTGGGAGGCATCAGCCCGACGACTAGCTGGCGATGATAGTGATTCGGACGATGATGTGGAAGGTACTGACCAAAAGAAAATTAAGATGGCAACTGTAACTGGAATGCAAACCAAGGCTACACCTCGGTCAGCAATACAAAAGATGTGCACTCCGGAGCAGGTGAGACTCTTCATGTGTGGGTAACGCTAGGCTCGTCTAATAGTTTTTGGGAATACAGCTCGAAGGATTGCGGGATCCTGACGTGGAAGCGAGAGAAGAAGAACAGCTGGAAATTGAAGCTCGAAAAAAAGAAGAGAACGAACGCTATGAACGGTAAATTTGCCAAATACCCACCGAATAATTTCCCAGTTCTGACTGGTCATTGTGTGCCATGAAGTCTCAAACGAGTAGTTCTGTATTACGACGTGTGGGAGCCACCCCCCAGTAACGCGACACGACTGCTCTTCATGGAGCAAGTACTATTGCCTAAGATTGAATACGAGCAGCTAATCACGTCGGGTCAACTTCGTGGTCTCGAATTTGAGCATATCACCAACACGGACTTGTCCCTCGCCTTGGGAGAGTGCTTTGAGCTCGAAATCGAAGTGAAAGGTGAGGCGGGACACGCTGCGTTTAAGCAATCAGAAAGAGTGGTCAAGGTACGTTCCTGCTGCTTTGGTTATCTACTTGAAGTATGATCTAACACTCACAATACGCATCGCTAAGTAGGAATTCAGCCAAGACAAAAAACACATCCAAGCGAAGCAAGCTCAATTGCTCCAAGAGGTATGTGACTTATTCAATATTCCACTAAAAATGCAACGACTCAGTATTTGTGCACATTGACGATCCAGGAAAAAGACAAAATGCTTGAGGAGGTATTGTACTTTAGTGTCTGAATATCAATCAATGGCGATGCAACTACGTGCTTGCGAATAATCCTAACCAACCAGTTGTATTTTGGTTTTGCAGTGGCAAGATGTAAAAATATTGCGCGATAGCAGACACGCCAAGCTTGAAGAAGAAGCAAAGGCCAAGATTATCGAAAAGATAGACCGCGCAGTAAGTGCATTCCAACATACTGACAATTCAAAGCCTGCTCTTAATCTCTCTCATTTTCCTGCTTTAGGACCGCGCATACCAGTCTAGAGCTGCTCGACGGGTTGTGCAGCTAGAAGATGCGATTCCTGAATTCACTGTTCGAGGCGAAAACTATCGTGTTGATATGAGCGGGATTACAACTAGGTAAGAAACGAACTCACAATACGTTATGCAGTTGAATGATTTGACCTGAGTCCGATGTCGTACTCGCAGAGGTCCACCGCTACATTCACCCAGAGGCGCGGTGGTAAGTTTAAGTCTACTGGATCTCAAATGCTTTGAAGAAAGTGGCTTGCTTATTTCAGTCTGGTACTAGGCCGTAGCAAACGTTTCGGCGGGAGGTTCTCATGTGGCATTGCTGCTGCAAGACGGGTACGAAATCCAAAATATGGTTGTTGCAATCGTGTACATTTATCTATGAACAATCATCGTGTAGATCACTTTACACGTGCGGAATTGGCGTGAGCGGACGTCTGGGCCTACAGCCGAACGAGCGAGGGGCTACTTGCTTCGACACAAACCACCCGCAGCGTGTTGAAGCCTTCAATGTACGGAGCTGTGTTTCAACCCGATTATGTGCATATCTTCTTACGTTGGATTTCATTTTTCGTAGGATCTAAGTCTGCGTCAAGTCTCGTGCTCCTTTTCACACAGCGCAGCTATTGATTTGGACGGATCCTTGTACACTTGGGGGTCAGCATGCAACGGGAAGCTGGGAGTCGGTATCGTCGAGGATGAGTACAAGCAGTACTCTTTGACACCGCTCCTCGTCAAATTTCCTGGAAAACGTAAAATACGATCTGTATCGTGCGGAGCTTCTCACAGTGGAGCAGTCTCGACGGGTGGTGAGCTATTCATGTGGGGTTCAGCGAATGGTGGACGTCTTGGCCTTGGTCCGCACGTAATCGACACCATCGTTGTCCCCACGCTGGTGAGAGATCTCGTCAACAGGAAAGTCCGGGTATGGGAGGTATCTTGTGGGACAGCTCATTCAGCAGTCAGTACTGAGGTTACGTCTGAATTCAGCGGAGGGAGCAAAAAGCTGCTTGGAGGTCAGGTTTATGTGTGTGGAGGCGCGACTGCTCTGAGTCGGTACATGCTATCGTGGGAACGAGTACCAGAGCTAGATGGTGTTGGCGTTCGCCAGGTAGCATGTGGAGGCAGTCATACTGCTGCGGTGTCTTCGTACGGCGAACTTTACACGTGGGGTCGCAATTATCATGGTTGTACGGGCCATGAAATCAGCGTAAGTGATCATTAAGCATAGTGGTTTGACTCGTTGGGGCTTACAAGGTGCGATTGTTTGTGCATTGGATGCAGCGAACATTTATTGAGAAACCAGAACTTCTCAAATGTCTGCATGTGGAGCCGTATAACCTCGCACTTGGAAAGCCGTGTCGCCAGATCACCATCTACAACGAGCAGGGACCTCATTTGGCAGTGGACGGGGAAATCGGTGGCGCTTTAGCCACTTGTATTCACACTCACGTACGACTTGCCAAACTGCAGGTGCTTTCCGAGCACTGCGCGATACTGTGCTGATAATTCCGCTCTGTTCGGTTATGCAGGTGGAGGACATGCCGTGGTGGGAAGTAGACCTCGGGCAACCTGCAGTTATCGAGAAAATTCGGGTAGGTGGCAAATCTCAATCTCATTTGTAGGGTGCCCGTCTCGCTGAATGCTGTGAATCCTTGTAAATGCAAAGCTATGGAATCGAACAGATGAACCGTTGAATCCGTCGAAAAGCCGGTCCGAGTACAGCAGTCGGCTGTTCCCATGCTGGGTCTTCGTGAGCGAGTTCGCATTCAAAGACCTGGAAGGCAAAGAAGGGTGCGTTGCTTGGCAAGTTTGGCTGCTAACTCGATCTCATCAAGTAAAGTTCTGATGCTTGGACGTAGTCTTCGAGCCGCAAAAGTGCAGTCAAGCGCGTTCGAGCTTTTCCGAACCAACAAACGGATGACGGAGTGGATACTTCCTTCGGTCAACACGGTGGGTCAGTTCGTTCGAGTGCAGTTGCAAAACAAAAACTTTCTCCATTTCGCACAAGTAGAGGTGTTTGGGGTCTACTCCGCCTTCAAGTACGTTGGCAAAGTCGGCACAGTGCAGTGCAGTGCAGACGCCACGCTGGTCGTCATGCCTCCCACCTCGATCCAAAGGTGCGTTCCGTTCTGCTATTTGTGCTGCAGTATGTAGCAGTCTCATCTTGTCATCATACTCGCAGCGTGCTGGACGACTACTACCTCCGAGCCATCCAAGCTGACGCCGACCACGCCACTATTCTGCGTCAATACGACACCTACGAGCAGTCGTTCCGCAAGTTCGGCCGCGGCACTCCGGAGACATTGAACGGGCCGTGTCGACTCTGTCGCGTCTTCCGCGACTGCGAGATCTGCGAGTTCTACACGTCGGCCAAGTACAATCGCGGCCAGAAGCCGCTTCCCGTTCGTCTCGTCGGTGATCGCATGGGGCTCCAAGTAAGTTTGTTAGCAGTTGCAGCCCTGACAGCACTACACGACTAACTATCGCTTGCTTAACGGTTAGGAACTCGTCACGGTGGCGCTGGCCGAGGGCACGCTAGAAGCCGAGCAGCACGAGCGACTCCGCCAGGAGCAAAAGGCCGTCGAGCATACCCGCATAGCTCAAGAAGCCACCGAGCTCGACCTCGAGCGGCAGCGTGCAGAGGAGAAGGAGCGCAGCAAGCAGCAAAGCCGGTTGCATAAGTCCTTCGCATTCCTCAACAAGAAAGTATAGGCAGGCGCCCTTTTCGACCACCAAAAAAGGAAGGTGTGTCCCGAAACTAAGCCTTGTTTTCGGATCCTCCATCTCTGCCTTTTTTTGGCGGGAAAAGCCATGGGCCCGAATGTCACTTTTCCCACTCTTTTTGAGACTCTGGCAGAGCCTGTAACGTTATGCTGCTCAACGCGCTGCGAAGCAAGGCGCGCGGCTCGTCACAGGCGTCCAGAGGCGGCCCGTCCCTCAGCGGAGGCGCCAAGAAGCAGCGCTCGATCCACGACTTCTTCTCGCAGCCGGCGGCCGGCAGCATGCGCCAGCAGATCGGGGGCAGCAAGCCGCGCAAGGCTCGGCGCTCTCTCGAGGCTTCGGCCAAGGGCAACAGCTTCAGCTCCGCGGCCATGGAGAACGGAGAGGAGGAGGCGCTGTCCGTGCAGAAGCGCATCGACTACGACGTGATGGACGACGAGAGCAGCGAGGAGCCCATGCTCCTGGCCTCGCAGACCAGCGAGAGCAGCGCCAAGAGGCCCAGACCCAAGAAAATCGACTTCACGGGCTGCTCCAGCCAGCGCAGCGAGCCCGACTTGGAGCCCACGCACACGCCCGTGCGCTTCGGACTGCCGCCCACCAGCCAGGGCTACTACACGCCGGGGATGGCCACGCCCATGCAGCAGTACAGCCAGGACGACATGGACTTCTTGACGCCTCGAGACCAGCCGGTGGTCCCATTGTCGAACCCGACGACCCCCTCGCCGCTGAAGAAACGGCCGAGACTGAGTAGCGCGGCGGACTTGATCCAGGAGGAGCAGGTGCAGGACCTCACGCAGGACATGACCCACATGGACGTGCGGCATGCACGGAAAGGGTTGCCGTCGCTCTCGAGTCAGTCGTCCATGGACACGGGGTCGCCCAAGGTTAACGTGGTGGTGAATACCAAGAGAGCGAGACCCAACGGGTGCGTTTGGTGGATCGGCAGGGTCTTGAGGTGGAGACGTTGGGTTGCTCACTACCTTTTGTGTCATGGGGTTGTTGTCGTCGGTTGTTGATGCAGAGAGCAAGCTGCGTCCTTCTTGTCGGAGGAGAGCTACGTGAACCCGTTCGCACCCGAGCCGACGTCGGATGGGAAGAAGAAGATTTCCAGACGCAAACGACGGTCTTTTCCGTCGGCGTGGGTTAGCGCGAAGAACGGGTCGCCTGTTTCCAAGTATCTGTCGGATTTTTCCGAGCTGGGGGTACGTTGGTTGCGTGTTTGCAGTCGCCGTTAGGAATGTTCTAACTTGGATTGCATTGTGTATGGCAGTTGATCGGATCGGGGTCGTTTTCTAAGGTGTACAAGTGCATCAAGAAGATCGATGGCTGGGTATACGCCGTGAAGAAGAGCAAGCGCCACTTCCGAGGGAAGGCAGACACGTACGTTTCAACATGGTATGGTATACATTTCAGTGTTCGACTGTGAATTAATCGTGTGTTCGACATGGGTGTTCAGAGAGCGCGCCCTACGGGAGGTGCAGGCACTAGCAGCACTGAGCAGTAGCAATCACGTCGTCCGGTATTTCGACGCTTGGATAGAAGACGACTTGCTTTACATCCAGCTTGAAAACCTAGAAGGCTGCTCGTTAGCTAGCTTAGTCAGCAAGCATGCGCCGCACAAGGTTCCGGAAGAAACGCTGTGCAAGATCTTGTGCCATCTTGCTCAGGTAAGGCGACTGCGTTGCCATTGTCCAATCCGGTCCGTGTGAGAGTGGCTGACGAACGTTGCGTGCTTCAGGCTCTCTACGATATGCACAACAAGAAGATGGTTCACATGGACGTGAAGCTGCAAAATGTCCTGGTCGGTCCGGGGGAAGTCTTCAAGGTTTGTGTTTCGAATCTGGCAAGTCTCTGAGGCATCGTGCTAACATTTGCAACCTTACAACTTGCAGCTGGGCGACTTGGGAACTGTTGCTCACCTCGATGGCAGCATGGAGATCACCGAGGGCGACAATCGGTATCTTAGTCGGTAAGTGCGCTGTGTTGCATGCATGCGCATGTATGGCGAGGTCTAACACTCCATCGTTTGTCGCAATGCAGTGAACTGCTCGAAGGCAACCGAAATAACTTGCGCGCAGGCGACATATTCGCCCTGGGAGCCACGATCTATGAGCTCGCGCTCGGAACGACGCTGGCGAGTGGCGGCGAAGAGTGGCAGAAGATCCGCGACGGAGACCTCGTCATGTTCCGGTACGGTTGTGATACTCTCTCGCCTTCTTTGGGACCGCACGGGTGCTAACGTGACTCGCTCACCCGTTCGTTCGCCCACAGACAATACTCCAACTCGCTGCAGCACCTGATCGCCAGCATGATGCACCCGGACGCGCTGCAGCGGCCTCTCGCCGAAGATATTCTGCAGCACGAGGTGGTGCTGCCCTTCCGTTAAAAACAAGTCTCCACGTTAACCTCTGCGTGTCGGTAACAATAAACTACATGTGCACAAGTTGCGTTGAGCAGCATGCCAAGAGTGGATCCATTCAGGTGCGGGACGTGTGCGGTGCTCCTTTGGACGACTGGTGCAGAAGCGTCCGCGTCTAAAACGGCATGACATCATTCGTCCCGGCGGTGCCTGACATTCCCCATCCAGCCGCACCGCTCTTGACTTGCCCTTACTATGGGATCTTCTGAGTGAATGGCCGGTGGTTTCGCAGCCACCGCCTCGAGCTCATTCCAGCACGTGCGGCGTGGCAGACAGAGACCGGAGAATCTCGTGCACGATGGCGACCAAGCAGGCCTACGTGTTCCCGACGCTGACGGAGATCAAGCGCTCGCTGCCCAGCGAGTGCTTCGAGGCCTCGGTGCCGCTGTCGCTTTACTACACCGTGCGTATCCTGGCGATCGCCGTGGGCCTGGCCTTCGGCCTCAGCTACGCGCGCGCGCTGCCCGCGGTCGAGAGCTTCTGGGCACTGGACGCCGCCCTGTGCGCGGGCTACGTGCTGCTGCAGGGCATCGTGTTCTGGGGCTTCTTCACCGTGGGCCACGACGCCGGCCACGGGGCCTTCTCGCGCTACCACCTGCTCAACTTCGTGGTGGGCACCTTCATCCACTCGCTCATCCTCACGCCCTTCGAGTCGTGGAAGCTCACGCACCGCCACCACCACAAGAACACGGGCAACATCGACCGCGACGAGATCTTCTACCCGCAGCGCAAGGCCGACGACCACCCGCTCTCGCGCAACCTCGTGCTGGCGCTCGGCGCCGCGTGGTTCGCCTACCTGGTCGAGGGCTTCCCGCCCCGCAAGGTCAACCACTTCAACCCGTTCGAGCCGCTGTTCGTGCGCCAGGTGTCGGCCGTGGTCATCTCGCTCCTGGCGCACTTGTTCGTGGCGGGGCTGTCCGTCTACCTGAGCTTCCAGGTCGGCTTGAAGGCCATGGCACTCTACTACTACGGCCCCGTCTTCGTGTTCGGCAGCATGCTGGTCATCACCACGTTCCTGCACCACAACGACGAGGAGACCCCGTGGTACGGCGACTCGGAGTGGACGTACGTCAAAGGCAACCTCTCGTCCGTGGACCGGTCCTACGGCGCGCTCATCGACAACCTGAGCCACAACATCGGCACGCACCAGATCCACCACCTCTTCCCCATCATCCCGCACTACAAGCTCAAGCAGGCCACGGCGGCCTTCCACCAGGCCTTCCCCGAGCTCGTGCGGAAGAGCGACGAGCCGATCCTCAAGGCCTTCTACCAGGTCGGTCGCCTCTACGCCAACTACGGCGTCGTGGACACCGACGCCAAGCTCTTCTCGCTCAAGGAGGCCAAGGCCACGGCCGAGGCGGCGGCCAAGGCCAAGGCCACGTAGGCGAAGCTCGTAGGTTTCAGCGAGACAGGCTCAAGATCTAATAACACAGTGATCCTTCCACAAGTCGACGCACTGGCGTGTGTGCTTTTCGTGGGCTCATTTCACGCGGCACTAAGGTGCCGCCTGGATACTCGACACCACAGCCGCTATATGTCCAAACATGCCAGAATTATTTTCACGCGTCTGTCGTCTCGGAAGCGGACAGGCGGTGGCAACGAGAAGGCAACAGCACTGAAAAAGACAAAGCAAGACGAGGCAAGGACAGCCTTCCTCTGAGCCCGCGCGCAGCGTTCTAAGACGACGTTGCGCGTCGACGCACGTATATAATCGTAGACGGCCTAAGTGGGGAGCTGCTATTCACACATGCTACCAAATCTCCCCGACGTCCGCAGCTCAAAAGCATCTACTAAGCTTACCATGCACGACGACACCAAACACCCAACGTCACCAAAGCCCACTTTGCCCTTTCCTCGTTTCCTTGCTTGCACCGCGCCAAGTACTTGTATTCACCAGGTTCACGCAACGAACGCTTGCCCCCATGTTCAAAAAGTTTGCACAGTCACTGTATTCTCCTCTGTCTGCTCGGAGAGTCACTCCTCCCGCCGGCCATAACTTAGAGCAGCAGCACGTTTTCCTTGGGAGTCACGCCGCCACCGCCGCCGCCGTCATTATAGCCCTCCATGGCGCCCGCTGCGTCGGGCGTTGCCAGCTCGGCCTCCTTGCCCTTCCTCAGCAGCCGCGCGCCGGCAGCGATAGCTACGACCGCCAAACAGCCCACGACAATGACGATGATCGAGCCGATACCGAGGCCGCCGTCCGACGACTTATTGGACGCGTTGGAGCCGTCGCTAAGGATGGAGCCGGGGTTGAATGATTGCTGGTTCGCCGAGCTGCTGCCGGGCGAGATGGTGACGTTGCCGGAGCCCGAGTCGGACGTCCACGAGTTAGACGTGGAGCTGCTGGAGTTGGAGGCCGCCGATGAGGCGGAAGTTGACGTCGAGTTACTGCTGTCAGCAGTTGAGTTACTGGCGTCTGAGCCACCTGCAATGACAGTGCCAGGATTAATATCCCCCGAGTGGGTGGTAGAGGCAGTAGAAGCACTAGAGGCATTACCATGCGAGCCCGAGTGGGTAGTGGAGCCTGAGCCTGAGCTGGCGTTGCTGCCGTTGGTGCTGGTAGCAGTGGACGAGCTGCTGGTGCTCTTGGAGCTGTTACTGGTGCTCTTGGAGCTGCTGCTCGTGCTCTTGGAGCTGCTGCTCGTGCTGCTAGTGGTGGTCGAGTCCGACGTGGCCGACGACGCGCCTGAGAGCGCCACCGTCTTGCCGTCCTTGGTCAACGTGCCGTCCGCGTTCACGTAGACGAGGTCCGTGCGCCCCGAGGCGGCGCAGCCCATGATGGGCGTCAGCGGCAGCAGCGCGCAGCTCGTGCCGGTGGGGCAGGAGCCCACGCCCTGCGAGAGCCCCGACGCGTAGTACGTCCCGGAGCACGGCTCCGTCGAGATGCACTGCACGCCCGCGACGTCCAGCACACTGACGGTGTACGGGCAGTCTTTAATAAAATAAAAACCATTGCCACTTTGTCAGCATTTCCATTAAGCGAGTGTAAAAATCATCATTTTTTTGCCACGTACCATTGGCGACGGCGTCCTGTATGAGCAGCAGCGCGCCGGCCACTGCGAGTTTCGGCCACATCGAGAGTGTGGAGTCTGTGGGTGTTCCTCCTGTTGCTGTGCGCTGTCTCCGCCGCTAAGTACGCGTCCGTCCGTTCGTCTGATCCGATTAGTTTGGCGCTCGGTTCCCTTTGGCTAAAGCTGCTGCGGCAAAGTGATCGCTCGCGGTCGCTTTGCTTTTTCTGTCGCCGTCACTTACAAATACCGAGGAAAGCACAGAGGTTGTTTCCGGTCGGTTAGCCTTCCGTTTTGCTGGAAAACTTGGGAGTGAAAGAGGGAGAAGGCGCTACACACACCAGCAGGCGAAAGGAGCCGGAGCAAATCGTGGCGTTGCATGCCACGAAGCGACGCTGGAGGCGACGCCCCATTGGCCGTTAATCGTCCAGCCCTTCCCGCGATGGTAGAGGTCTCCGGCAGGTGCCACCAGAGACTCTACCGCTCGCTGCCATTGCCGCCCGGGCTTTATGCGCGGCGACAACGCGGCGGGGAGCGAGCGGTAAGCGCTGGAGGCTCCAGTGGAGCCGCCGACAGAGCCTCCAGTGGAGCCTCTGTCGCCGACCCGTCGTCGGGCGCGGCGGCGTAGCGAAGCGGGACGTTGAGACTTCCCCAGTAGCATGGGCCACATGCCGAAGCGCGTTCGTCCCGGCACGCGATGACCAGCGCAAGTGGCGGCCAGTCGCGCGCTGAACCACGAGCGGCGAAATGGCAGCGGATGGAGCCGTGAATAGCGAGCCAGTCGTGGCGGGTTGCGCGGCTCCCAGATGCTCGCCCCATACTTGAAGGCCGACGCCGCGCTTGAAGGGTGGAGCCTTGGCCGCTATTTAGTCTGGTGGGCAGCAGTGCAACCTCTGCAGCGGCAGTCTCCGCTACGAGATAGGAAAGGTATCTTTTACATGCTCTCTGTGGCTTGGTGCTTTGGGGCGGATGCTTCGGTTAGTCGACGAAGACGAGCCAGCGCCGACATGACGTGTATCTTCAACGCTTCATGGCAATGCATTGCAGTGTGATGCGGCCGCCTCGGAGCTGCTCGAGAACATGTGTGCGGTGCGCATAGCCTTCGTGCCATCTTGGCGCGCTTTGGCTTGCTCCAGCTGCTCGCCCCGCACTCTGCTGGCCGTCACCGAGCACCGATAAGTTCCAAGGTATAAATAAGCGTGCACGGCAGAGGAGAGAACCATCTCTGTAAACGAGCAGGGTGGTAAAGTTTCTCTAGCGAGGAGATCCGAGTCTGCACTCCGCCTCTTGCGCACTATGGCTACTACTGTAGCAGTTGGGGCTTTGGTTTGACATGTACATTGACGAAGTCCACACGGGTGGAGATAAGAGCTATAATAGACGTCGAGCTGGAAGACCCGAGCTCGATTTGAGTCGGAGTTCGAGGGCGGATGGTAACTGGAGGGAGGTCGAGTAGTGGCTTGAGGCTGGCGTGTTAAGAAAGGAGGGTGCTGCCCACAATTCCGCTACATGTAACGATTGAGGTGCCTTCGTGTCGATGCGGTGTTGTATTCTGTGGTGCAGTACAGTGTAGATCGGCCTACAGGTAGGTGTGCAGTCTATCGATGCCAGCAGCCTCAAAGTTAAGCTTAGTTGCTGGTGTACAGCTGGAACGAGTTCATGGATTTGGCGGCGTGAAAGCAGTGGGATACTTGGAAGCTTAGAACCTGTTACAGCACTTCGAAGTATGATACCAATTCTATTCAGCCAGCTACAACTGAATCAGCTGAGGGCTTGCGCGGATGTACTTCATGAGTAGTGGGGTGCGTCCGGATGAAACTCCAAGCTTGCCAATGCGATCGCAGGTGACGCGCGTACTGCGATATAATTATACAGAGGTACGCAGTCCTATTACAGTCTCGCACCGAACTGGTTTCACTTCAGTTCCGTCCCGTGAAGGCATTTGTTCGGAGCTGATGCTTAGTACAAATCAGGCCATGAGTCAACGGATGATGTCTGCTCTGCATTCATTCATACTTGAAGTAGTTCGCAAATATTAACGTTTATCGCGAGATTGCCTACTTCCTTCATCAAATATCTGTCATTCTTCCCTTTTCGAGTTCAACGATAAGGAGGCTGCGGAGACTATGGAGCTTACAGCTCGGCTAACACTTCGGACTCATCGACTGCTTCGACTACTACGACCTCGGAGACATGCATCAGTGACCTGGCTGCGACTCATATTCTGCGGACGGCAAACTGATGAGAGCATTCACGGTTATCGACAATGACATTTACACAAACGCATGAAGTAGCGACTACGGTAGTGTTCCTTGTCTCGCATTAAACTGATTTGACTGGGCTGGTCATCGCTTTTCGCTTTTCGCGGTTGCTACAATCGTGTCTATATCCAGCCAGTTCCCCGGATCCATCTTGTCTAGCTACGTGCTCTGTATTCTGTAACACCTCCAGTCAGGTTCTCACAGAGGCCGCTTACGCTTCAGCAGCCGTCACCAGGCCTGTGACGACGGTGATGTCATCCATCTTCCCACCGAGATACTCGTAGCCAGCATGCTGCGCTGCCACCGCGAACGGGGTCCTGGTTTTCGTGCCTTTTGCAGCCTTGTGCGCCGTGTGGGCAATACACGACGCCACCTTCTCCATGCTGTGCTGGTCAAACTCCGGCGAGGATGGCAACACCGTGTCCAGCAGACGAGTGATTTGCTTCGGGAACAAGTTGTCGAACCTGCCATGCGTCCAACGAGCACGCAAAGAATACGAGCGTTAACTGCCTTCTTTACCCCAAACCATGAAGCATTCGCAACGTACAGGCCGTCGGTGCCAAGCACAACCACGTCGCCTTCCAGCGTCTCGAGCTCGTATACTTCGCCCATCTCGGGCTGCAAATCCCACACAAACGCGCACATGATGAGTCTGGCGGACGTCACTTCAACGCTGCAGTCGATCAGCCCAACCTTGTCTCCGTTCGCGCCGAAGCCCAGCTGGTACGGGCAGTTAAAGTAATGGCACTGGTTGGGCGTCTCATGCACGACCTGCCACCTCAGCGCGCCCCCCTCTTCCTCGTCCGGCAGCAACCGGCACAGCAGAAAGCCCGAGTCGCCCAAATTGATCGCCCGTAACGACAAGTCTGCACCAACACCTCGGTCAACCCAAAACTAACTCAAAAAGCCCGCAGCACTCCAGTACAATAGCCTAATCAGCAGCGCGGGACGCACCGTCCAGCTGCACGATACACGCCGTCGAGCTGCCCGGACACTGCCACCAGCCACATATCAGAGCCAGTTGTACACCGAACCAGAGCCCACTACGACTTCCCCCACCTGCGCACTGCGATGAGCCACCGTGAGCACTTGCAGCGGCGTGGGCGTCTTGGTCGACGCCGTCACCGTCCGCTTGGCCGAGTTCATGAGTGTACGCGAGTACTCGCCCGAGTCGATGCCCTGCCATACAACCAGGTCACAGTGCAGCAATAGCCCGACCAAGTGAGTGGACGTCTACGCACCTTGCGCGCCCAGCCGCCGACGCCGTCCGCGACGCCCACAGTGTTGCCGCTGATGAACCAGGCGTCCTCACCGCCCGTGGCGCGCTTCTGCGGGTGCGGCAGCCCGCAGGCGCCCGCCTCCAGGCGCAGCGCCGGCCGCACCTGCCGCTCCACACTCAGCCACCGCTGGGCCGGACCCACGTGGCCCAGCCGCCGCCCGCCGCGCTCCAGCAGAGTCCGCAACGCCATGTCGACGAACTTATCGGTAATAAAGCGTCGCAACAACGCACCCTTTTCCAATTATATAAGCCACACCCGGGTGAACCCAATCATAGTCTACAGCTACATCCCAGCTGTCCGTTGTATTATTCCCCCCGTTGAAGTCGATCGATCCGTTTTGCCAGCACCTATTTTTTCCCGCCAGTGAAAACGCATCGAGGGCGATGAAGGCCCAGGTGATCGACGTGTCGGGGGACGACTCGTCCGCCTCTGAGAGCCGCAAGCGCAGCCGCAACGCGTCCGCCGAGCCGCGGCGCACGCACCGCAAGACGGAGACGCGCGTCTTGTTCTCCGACGTGATGGCGCAGAGCCGCGAGATGGAGCGCATCACCTACGAGAAGAGCCGCCACCAGCACTCCGCCTCCGCTGCCCCCGCACCCACGCCGCTGCGCAAGGGCGAGGTGCACGAGTCTCCGTCCCCCGCCAAGCGCTCCAAGCAGAAGCGCGCCGAGGAGCGCCGCAGCAAGCGCCAGAAGCTGCGGCGCAACATGAGCCCGCGCTCGCCCGACGGCGGGCCGCAGCTGCCGCTCCGAGGCGGCGTGTCGCTCGTCAAGCTGGACAGTGACGGCGCCGGTGCTCCGCCGCAGCGCAGACGCCGCTTCGCCAGGGACGAGGACGCCATCCAGGACGCGACGCTGCACCCGACGGCGTGGCGCAACCTCAAAGTCGCCGAGCCCCCCGTCAATATCCTGCTGGAGAGGGCGGACGTCATGGAGCCTTTCGCACTGGTGCTGGACACCCCATTGGACGCGTTCGACGGCGAGCTGAAGGACAAGTGTGCGGTCTCGACGGAGTTCCTGAAGCCCAAGCCACTGACGATGGCGTCGGGGACGAGGGGGGAGGCCAAGGACGAGCTGCAGGTGCTCGAGAGAGTGAAGCAACTCGTAGACGAAGCCACGCCGCTGGTCAAGAAGTGTCATGCTGCGAGAGCGAACGCGATCATTGCGAACACTCGCCAGCAGATCGCGGCGTACCTGGAGCAACGTCCGGTGATGCGTGAGAAGGCGTGCGCACTTGCTGGTGCGTGACAGATTAGGGTGATGTAGGAAACGTACGTTGTACTGCTAACAGCTTTCTCTCTCTCGCGTGTGAACGACAGGATCGCCATTGCAGGTTTCGCGCTTGGAGAAGGTTGCAGCGCGGAGACTTCTCCGGGACGCCGAGTTCGCCCCGGAAGGCGAGCCGCGACCCCACTACTCGGTTGGGCGAACCGAGTCCGACCATTCTGGACACATTTATCCCGAAGTGGTGACGTATCTCAGCAAGATTGCGCCGATCCCGCGCTCCACGACGTGCATGCTGTCGTGCGGAACGCATCGTGTCGAGGATGATCCGATTATTCGCTTTGTCCCGTACTTCAGCGCTACCAGCGCCAAGAACAAGGCCCCTCAGTTCAGCGGCACGGAGCCTTGCAAGGATACGCTTGTTGAGATGGATGATGAGGTCAACGAGTACGTCTTGCGGTACGTTGTGAAGGCGTGCGGAGGGGACCAGACTGTGTTCCAGGCGCTTCAGCGATGCGGAGCGTTTACGCAGCCGTTTGCGAATTATTCCGATATTCTTGAACGTGTTACTCGGGAGCAGTTCTACAACAAGCATTTGAACGAGCTCGAAGCGCAGCAAAGCAGCAATGAAATCTCTGCGCGTAGGAAACGAACAATTGGCACTCTTCTTGAACAGTGCTTTGCAATACGCGCTGGAGCACAGCTTCGTGGACGTCTACAACCGCTACCAGCGCATGTGCTATTGAATCACCTGCAGCAGGGTGGCGATTTAGGAGTGCGAAACGCTCCTTCAGAGCAGTTCAGAGAGGTGGCGGTTAAGTACCAAGATTTTTTCTGCCGTCGCTGCTGCACGTACAGTTGTCGAAATCATGGTCGTGAGCAGCCCGTTCCGGTTGTTCGTGTCGACCCAAGTTATCCGCTTGTGAAGGCCACCGCGAAACTGTGGCGACGCGTCGAAGAAGAGCAACTGGCGGAGGAGGAGGCGCAGGATGATCAAGAGGAGGATATGGATGACGAACAAATGTCCGAGCTAACACCTGCTGAAGGTGGCACGGGCAACAAGAATAAGCCGCTGGAGCCAGCTCATACCGCTGTTGGGGGTGAATCGATGCGAAGGTCTCAGCGTGCCCAAACAGCTGCAAGCACAAAGGCGTCTTCAAAGCTGAACGCGATTCGCTATTATGTCAAAAAGCTGGTTCGCTCCAAGACATCGGACGTGTCCGAATATCTGGGTTTTGACGGTATTTATCAAGCACTCACGCAGGATAGAAAGATGGAGCTCTTATCTGCTGACATGCGCTGCGGGCCTCACTGTTCAAAGCCTGTACCGGATTCGACTCAAGATGGAGAAACCAATGGCGTTAGTGTTGCATTACAGGGAGAGCCGTGGGATGGTTCAGAAATTGCTCTGCTGAACAAGCTGGAGCGATGTGTTGGTCCCAACCCGTGCGCTTTAGCAGCATTGATTGCCACCCGAAGCTGCTCTGACGTCGCCGAATTTATCCGCGAACGTGAAAGGCGAGCACAGGGTGGTCTTCATGAGCTTGGTCTAATGCGAAGTGGTGTCTATGGGCGAAAATGCGAGAGGACTAATGGTGTTCTTGGCAACAGCTTCGAGCATCTCCGACGCACGCGCTCCCAGCGAATGAAGGACCGCGGAGCGAACCACGAGTATCTCCCATGCAATCACGATGGCGGCTCGTGTGACTCAGCGCAATGCTCGTGCATGCGCCGCGACCACTACTGTGAAAAGTCATGTGGCTGCTCTCCGGATTGCTCCAATCGCTTTCCGGGATGCCACTGTGAAGTGGGCCAGTGTCGAACTCCAGAGTGCCCGTGCTATTTTGCCGCACGGGAATGTGATCCTGACGTCTGCACCTCGTGCGGTGCTAGCGAGCTTCCAGTTGTTATGGCTGATGAGGAAAGCAAGAGCAAGACCGTTGCGCAGCTTAAAATCTGCGGGAATGTCAATATCATGCGCGGTCAGATGCGCAAAATCGGAGTTTGTGCCTCAGAAACCCACGGATGGGGGGCGTACGCAATGGAGGATGCGAAGAAGGGTGAATTCATGTACGAGTACACTGGTTCGCTGCTATCTCAAGACGAAGCAGAGCGGCGTGGCAATGTCTATGACAAGACGACGATCAGTTTCCTGTTTGATCTGACGGAAGACTCCGTTGTGGATGCTACGCGCAAGGGCAATAAGAGCAAGTTTGCGAATCACGACTCGGAGAACCCGAAGTGTTTTGCTAAGATCATGCTAGTCAACGGAGACCACCGCATTGGGATTTACGCGAAGCAAGACATCACTGCTGGGGACGAACTGTTTTTCGACTACGGCTACAGTGGTGTAATCCCGGACTGGAGCCAATCACGCATCGGATCCAGCAAGAATACCGCATCTGTTGAAGACGACGACGATAACAAAACCAGTTCGGTCGACGAAAAAGAAGAAGTGACATCGTGAAGGGCGTGGTCGAGCGCATACTGCTAAAGTAAGTGTGTGTGTTTGTGTGGCAATTCTATCTTTTGGTACTGGTAGACATGAAGATGAACGATACAAACGTGAGGCCTGTTTGCAATTTGAAGGGAATCAAACGAACGTCGGATCCGTCCATTCCAGCTTTCGACTTTGATTGACCTCTATGTTTAGAGAAGCGGTTGTGCGTTTTGCGTATTCAAAAAATAGGGACACACGACGTTCGTTTGCACAGCCACATCGGAAGGTGCAAGAAGCTGGCTGGCAGTATCAGTGTGGTGCGATGGAATATAACTGGGGAGACCCGAAGAAAAACTCGCTGCTCTCGTCGAGGATGATGTAGGCAGGGGAGGCTGAAGTTGACTGTCCGCCGTTCATCAGCACTGATACTTGTGATAATGGTCTCTGTAGGGCAAAAGCGGAGATCACTCGGAAAAAGAGGTTAACGAAGGTGAAGTCGACGCTATCGAACCAGCTGCATCCAGTTATTGAGCACAAATTACGAAGTCGGTCTGCTGGTTGAAGCTGACTTGAGCGCTGAAGGTGATGCTTTCGACAACTAATACGCTTGTGTACACTTGTGGCACGTTTTCCTCGACTATAGAGAAGAAAACAGCTCCCGACTCAGCGCGGAGAAGTCTCCATTGTGAGGACGATACTTCACAGAGCAGCTATAGTAACAACGACACTCATGACACAGAGCAGTTGAAGGGAGAGCCTCAGGTGGCGAGTGACGACGAGTCGAGAACTCTCGACACCATTCATCACGACATTTTTCCTGTACCGGCACGCGCGGCGTACGCCAACAGCACGTGAGTACTACAACTCACTTATTCACACTTGCGGTTGCTGATTCTGCGAGCCTAATCCAATTGTAGATCAACGTTCGACGAGTTCTGTCTGAACGCTGCTGCGGACGGACTCTTTCATCCCGCCTCTACAATTGAAGCATTCACGGAGCACGACGCCAAGTATCGCCACGAAATCAAGAGCGCGTCAGATAAACCTCGCTCAGGACCACGGCGAGCACGGTCCGGGAGTGAATACCCACCGTCAAGAGAGAACCACCGCCTACCCGCTCTCCGAGACAGCAGTAAGGCTAAGCGTTTATCAACTCGTCCGGAATCCAAGGCAAGCAGCAGTGGTTCGGCTCCTGCGTCAATGACGACGACGTCCTCTCTGTCGAAGCTTTTGGACGCTGACGAAGAAAAACGGAGTCTCTCGGCGACCCAAAGCGACTCGAAGCTGTACGCCCCGCGTCGTATGGACACGGTGCCTTCATCAGCCGATCGAAATGCTCTGGACTTTTTAGAGCGCGAGCTTGAGAGTGACGGCGACAACAATCCGCACAACTCACCAGTGGCCAACGCTTCACGATCTATCGGTGAGCTGGACAACAACGAGATACCGAACGACAGCAGCTCCGCCGTGCCACCACTGGATTTCTCGCTTGCGAGGAAGTTTGACGAGTTGAAGCGAATTATGAAGTCGAACCGAGAAAAACTCAACTCCGTTCGAGAGAGTACTGAACAGTCTGGCAACGAGGTTTCTCCAAGTGGGTCTGAAGCCGATCTACCAGCTTCGGCTTCAGCATCAGCATTCAGACCGAATGTTTCCTCCCGAACTGATAAGGGCAGCAGAAGCAGCACTATTCGTGCTCCGTCCAGCGGCTCTTCAGGCACTAAAAACGTCGTAAAGCCTGTTTCAGGGGTGAAGGACGCATCGAAGAAGCGGGCAACACCGGCTGCACGTGCTACGACGGACATGAACAATGGTTCAGCAGGCTCCAAGCGGGCTCTGGCCAACCACGTGTCCGGAGCTGCATCTCGAAAACCGTCTTCCAGTGTAGCCGTTGCAAGAGCTCCTCGAATCCAGTCGAAGAAAGAGGTGAACGTACGCACTGGTGTCTCGCTCTCAGACCTTAAGGCTGAACATCGGGAGGCACTGCAAATGCTCAAGGAGCTGGGTGGGCCAGTGGACCCTGACTACCTACAGGGAGATGCTGACTCAAACGCGCCGAAAGAACAACGCGTGGGAAGGAGTGCCTCCAGTAGTACTACCGGGATGGCTCGATCGTCTGGATCTACAGTCGCGCTTGTTACCAGGAAGTCAACCAACCAGTTGCAATCTCGTTCTTCACCCTCAACCCGGCCAACCTCTGCGAATTCTGGTGTAAGTATGGTAACCAAGCTTCGCGAGTCCATATCTTCAGGTCGCAATTCCCGCGAGAGTTCACCGAGATGCAGTTCTCCAGGTGAGACGGCGGGCAGTCCGACAAGGTCGAGTGGACGATTGGAAAGCGTTCATGTGCCGACTGGAAGCTATGAATCCGCCTCTAATCAGACACCAGTACAAGAACCTGCAAGCGGTACCACGGCTGCTCCAGTAGTTGCTGATCCCGACGCCGTAATTGGCAACTCGCTGCCTCCTGCTTCATCGCCGAACAAAGTGTCGGACCCGTGGAAGCAGTACGAGGATGATACTATCGATGATGAAGACGAGGATAATAACGAACAGGAGCACGATGACACCAATGAAGGCAAGGTAGCTCCTGCGTCGGGTGATCGATACAGCGATGAAGATTTCGAGAGTGACTGGTGACGGTCCTACTTTACTGATAAAACTCTCCTGAGCGCTGCCTTGAGGCTTTTGCTGTCCTAGCCGTACATTGCATTAGATTATTCCTTGGAGTTGTTGGTGTAGTGCTATCCGGGGCCACAGCATTCCATAGGCAACACCACCTGGAGTTAATTTATTCTCAACGTGCAGGTAGTAAATGGGAAAACTGCCAGGCGACATCGCCTAAGCCTCGAATGCTTCAACAACAAGTCGGTGGCCGATTCGGGCGATGCGTTCTTGGACAGCCACACCAGGACGTGCCTCCTTCATAAGCAGATGGACAAAACGTTAACAAAACTCCAACGAGAATACCAAAGAATGCGAGCACAAACCTCAGCCGGTGCATTTAACTTCGCTGGAGCTGGCAGAGGAGCGACATGCGCTGGAGCGAAGTCGTCTGCTTCCGTATTAACCATATTGGTGATTTCTTCGCGATTACGATGGTGGCTGTGTCGGTGACTTGCGTTCGAGTCTTTGCGGGGAGAAACCGTCTGAGCCATTTGAATACGACGTGTGTTCTCCTCCTGGGCGGCAATGACCTGAAGGTGCATCTTGTAGACCACCTCGAAGCGCTCACGGTCTTTCCACGGCACCACTTTGCGGTCACGAAGGTGCATACTCTGCCCGGTCTCCTTCTCCAGCTTTCGGAAGGACGTTAGATGAGGGGAGATGTCAAGAAACGTATCCAGCATCGTGCTCGCATCGCTGCCAAATGACGAAAACGCTGGCATGCGCAGCAAAGATTGGAGATACACGTCGTAAACTTGCATGCGCTGTTGGTTTTCGGCCTCTTGTTGACTAGCAGACGCATGTAGATGAAGGTGCTGAAGTTTGTTGCCAATTGAGCTTGATGGAAACACAAGGTTGTGCATGCTTGGGCCAAATAGCAGGCGTAGTTGCCCGTCAAAGTTTCGCAGCTCTGCCTTGGACTTGAGAAGCCTCCGCGCGCATGAGTATTCCAGTATTTGCCATGACATGTCACCGCTACCAACAGACCCGTGACCAAGACTACGGTAATCGTCCTGTTCTTCGTCAACCATCACGAGTTCGCGCTCCAAAATCCATGTTTTCACTGTGATCTCGTAGGTTGACTGCCCGTGTGCACGAACTCGACTCGAGATGCGCGCAGAGAGATGCATGTGATTCATGAACGAACCAATCTGTGCATTGAGCTCGTCCAGTCCCATCGTGGCGGCCGAAAGAGGGCTTTCTGCCCCTGCAGCAATGGTTGCTCGAAGCGCACGAAGCCATTCCTCCAAATAGTCACGGGTTGAAGACGCCAATTTGTACGTCGGCGAATGTGGCGCCTTGTCTCCGCTTAGAGTGGCGCACAAATAGTGATGCTTGTTGCTGCCGTTCTCCGTGATCCTGAAGATGAATCGCCTCGACATCTCCACAGCCCCATTGTCATCACTGAGCAACCCGCCAAGCTCATCTGCAGTGGCCACGACAGCGCCATGCAGCTCCAGCTTCCCTTTCCGTTCACGTTGTGTCTCGTCCGTGAAGACCTCGAGCACGTGGAAGGTCAGGTTGAGCTTGAAAAAGCGGCGTGCCCAGATCTTCTTGTGCAATCCAGCAGGACCCGTCGTCTCCAGGTGATCCAAGTAGCCCTCCATAGCTGCTTGACACTGAGAAAATTAGTCCGCCAACCGATACAACGGAGCAGAGAAGGATGAGCACGACTGAATACGAATTCGTTGTGGGGGTCAGCAGGTCACTGCTGGGGTATTTTCTGCCTTGTGCCGTGCGGTTTCGGGACCTAATAATAATGAAGAGAGAAAGTGAAGAACAACTTCCCAGGTCAGGCCAGGGCGTGACTACGCGTTGATCTTGCCCCGGTAGTGGCCGACGACGGTCTGCAGCAGCTCCTTGTTCTTCTTGCCCTTCATGACCTTCTTGTACATGGAGAGGTTCTTGACCACCGTCTTGGTCGTGAACGACATGGCCGGCACGTTGCGCAGCAGCACGAGCAGCAGCAGCTCCGTGAAGGCCTTGGACGTCTCGTCGTTGTAGCTGCAGCTCACCGCGAGCCACTGCACCAGCAGCTCGTAGCCCTGCTTGCCCTCGAACCGCGACTGCATCTCCTTCCTGCTGGTCAGACTCGCGTCCAGCACGAACAGCGCGTGCACGCGGTCCTCGGCCGTCTTGACGTCCGCTCTCGAGGTCGCCAGGAAGCCCTCGAGATGCTCCGGCGACGTGGCGCACATGTCGACCCCGCAGTGTCTCTTCGTGGCCTCCAGAATGACCTCCGACACGGCGCAGCCCTCGGCCAGCGAGGGGGACGCCGTCGCCAGGCGGCGCAGCGTGATGCGCGCGTCATGCTCGGCGTCCGCGGGCTCCTGCGACAGCGGCAGCTGCCCGAACTGCTGCACGTACGCCTCGGTCTGCTGGTGGTACTCGTGCACGAGCCGCTTGACGGCCTCGCACTGCAGGATCAGCAGGTTCTTGACCAAGTCGACGGCGCTCATGTCGGATAATTATCAATGGTGCGCTTGCATAGGCGGACAAAACATTATTCTGTTGGAAAGGGGAAACATAATACTGTTGTTGAGAATACGTATGTTACCCAGACTCAATAGCGGCATGATATCAGAGGCATTTGTTTCTTCGACGTGTGCAGCATTGCCGGAGTCCGTCGTACCAGAACAAAGAGCGTAGCTGCAGCGGCATCGATTTCACGGGTGGGTGGAAACTTCTCAGGCCCGGGTGCTCCATGTAGTAGAACGAGGAGAGCGCGATCGCGTTTGTAAGGATTAGAATTGTAGGTACACTGGCATGTTGACTACGCTGTGTGGAGTAATATGCTCCGGAGTGTGAGAAACTCCAAAACCAGAACTTACTTGACGAGTTTTTCTCCAAATCCAGCATACTCGTACCCTGCAAAACCAGCATACCGAGTTGCTGATACCCGAATATTAGTAGCGACGACTGCGCTGCCATTCTCGTGACGAATGAAGAGAGCGACACAGGAAGTATCTATGCTTTGGTAAATCTAGCGTTGATATACATGTTCGGTTGTCAGATTTAGGCCCTACCTTCGTGCGATTGCTCTTTGAAGGTGTTTTCTGAAGCCGTTGAAGACGCTGGTGCTACGAGGATGACGATGCATTTACTGTCGCTGGAGTGGCTGCTACGTTTGAAGCTGCTTATCGGTTCCTTGCCTCCTCAATGCTTTTCCTTTCCGGACCCCTTTCGCACACTACCTACTTGTCTCGACGTGGCCGGTAGGACCGTAAAACGAATTCCGACTACTGGAGAGAGCAGGCCAATACGAGTTCAGCGCTGCTCAAACTGTGGATCACAGCAGGAAAACCTGCAAAACTCCAGAACTCCGAAACCTGTCTCCAACGGCAACAGCGACTCCAGCGACACAGTCTTGGGTTTAAGTTTAGAGCTAGAGCAGACGTCGCTACGAGCTCATTTGTAGAGGGCACTTCAGCCTTTGCATACGTAGGGATAAGAGCAATCACCCAGTCCTAGTATCAGAAACTCGGTTGGAGTTTTCTCCCCGAGTGTTGCACCTGGGTCGAAATGGCGACGCTAATCGGACTGCACGAGGCTAGTGGCGCTAGCCCAACTTGGAGATCAAGCGATCATATTAACTAGAAGACACTCAGGTTGGTTTGTATTTCGAAGTATACGAGTACTATATTTTCACGCTTCCGGTGACTTTCTCGCCGCTCCAGGATATGGGCCATAGCTTTTGAGGAAGCTCCGTAACAAATGCGTCCTTCCTGTGGGATGTGGTGCGCCATAGCCAGGGTGTCGTATCGTGGTGTGAGCCAAGCCCCCAGCGTGAAAGTTCGGAGTGGCGGGGTGCACTCGGTGACTATGGCAGCGCGTTGAAGGCCCCGCGCAGGAAGGTGTTGGTGGTCTTGGTACGGTCCTGAACTGGCAAGGTACGGTGATTTAAAACCTCCTATATTGTATATATTAGTCGTCTCGGTGGACGACAGTTGCTGGACAAGCCGGGCTGCTCTTCATTGGTGGAAGAATAATATGGTGATTTGTATGCTGCCATATTGAAGTTGCAAAGGCTACCCTGGCACTATAGCCGACACAGCTTCGCGGCAAGCAAGTGAAAGCCTCCTCCACGCCTTGTGGCGCTTTCAACGCCGTTGAAAGGGGTTAACCGAGCGCCTTGCCACGCGTAGCACGGCCGGTGATACCAGCAAAGACTTTGCGATCATCAAGCCATCGTCACGACGCCATGCACTCGGGGATGGACACGACAGCTATCGGGGCGTTGACACTTCACCCAGAGCTCCCGTCTGCTTGGATGGATGGCCCTCCGCCTTTCCAAGCGAGAATGCAGAGGCCAAGCTTATTCGGCTCGCCGTTCGTTCGCCGCAGGTTGAGTGTTTGAAGGATTGCATATCCTCGCCGTGGATAGTCAAGATGGCAGGATTTGCGATGTTGTGGGACTCGTTGCAGCTGACTACGGAGGCTGCCTATCCATTCCCGGCGTTTATGGCTTCGAGGCCTTTCGCTTCGCTTTGGCCTTGGCGCCGCCGTTGTGGTCTCCAGTCTGCGTGGTGACCCAGTGACAGGCAAAACGCGCTCGACGTCGGGGCGCGCGAGCCACACAAACAGCTGCAGGCACCGAATGTCTGTCTGTCTGTCTGTCCGTCTGGCCTGTCGCGCTGGATGAGCCGGTCAAGGAGCTGGAGCTCCTGGAGCTCACCAGCTGAGGAGTCAGCTTTTCCCTGTCGGCCGATTGTGGGCTGTCAGCGTGAACGAACGAGCCTTCGGGCTTTTGCTAGTCAATCTCTGTGCGAGCGACCGCCAGCTGGTGGACGGCGCCGAAATGGCAAGGGACATTTAGCAGAGCCCGTCCGGATCTCGCCAAGCGCGCCGTATGGCAGACTAAGAGCCACAAGTGTCAAGGCGCCACCTGGTGTGCACCAGCGCTCGTGTCATGTCGCTGACATCTTGAGAGCAGCGGCAGCAGCGAAACAGCGGAACCCCGGCAGCTGAAACCTGCTGCGCTTGAGCTCCGCGGCGGCGGTGGCAGCTCGCCCCACAGGTGCTAGGTTGGGGCGCGCCGTGTCTCGCCAGCTTGCCCCAAGCCTGGAGCTATTGCTCACGAAATCCACCGCCCCGAGACAACAAGCACCACGAGCTCCGCAGCCACGGCACCACTGCCGCGACCAGCGTTTCTGTCTGCGGCCCGGCGATCTATCCGGTGTTGGGCTGCGATAGGCCCGCCGCATTGCGCTGGGCGGCCACGTATAGCTGGATAGACCCGTACAGCCTACATGCAGCACTTGGCTCGTGCAATGCGGGACGAGCGCCGTTGCCGTCGTTGAAGGGAAGGCCGGTCGGAAGCTTCTGGGCTGGCGCCCCCAGGGCACGCCAGCTAACTTGGCATCCCCTCAAAAATTGCATTGCACTTCTGCGAAATGAACGTGGCATTCGCCTAGTCACGATCTTCAGGCATAAATCACCGGCGGTTACGCTAGTCAACTGAAGATGCATCCGGCATCGCGAATGGCACACAGGGCGCGACTTCGCGCAATGAAGGCCGCGCCGTTATGGCGGAGACCCAAGTCTCCAAGCAGCGAGGTGCGCAAAATAAATCAGCGCCGCAGCTTGCTGTTTCGTCTCGGCGAGCCCGCGTTTGCAACGCGCGAGCCACCCGCCACAATTTTGGCGGCGCTGCACACACACATCTGCCTGCTGACCCGAGGCGAGGCGAGCGCCGTTGCAAGTCTCCAGTCTCAAGTCGCCTTCAAGTGACACTCGGGAACAGCCGAGAGCAGAGCCGCAGAAAAATCTGCCCCGATCCAAATCCTCTGATCGAGGGCGCTGTGACGAATCCGGGGACAGTCAAACCCCGCGCCTAACGTTAACTCGACTGCCGCCCGGCTGGGCGCCACTGCCATTTGCGAATTTGAACTTGAACGCGCACGGCTCCTGATCAGCCAGCGTTGGAGGAATACCACGAACGTATCAGCGCAGCGCACCGCCCAAACAGACCGCACCTCGTTTACATGTTAACGGCAATGGACTCCCCGCACCCGTGGATCATGACGCAGGCCCGCACCGCCGCCGACTTCGACAACCCGGCCGCGATGCAGCAGCCCGACGACATGAAGCGCCAGCTCATGCGCAGCTGCAGCCCGACGATCAACCTGGCCAGCACCACGTCCACCTTCGCGACGACGCCGCTGCTCCCGTCCATCGGCAGCATCAGCCCGGCCAACACCACGACGACCGCCCGGTTCCCAGTCGTGGTCGGTAGCAGCAGCAGCCTCCTCCACCCGCTGCAGCTCGAGTACTGCAGGTTCCGGGGCTGCGCCAACTTTGGCAAGATGCAGGGATACTGCCACGACCACATCCACGGCCAACCGGCCCCGCAGTTCCCGTCCCCGAGCCAGACCCCGTTCGTCCAGCCCGCCGGCAACGCGCTCCCGAGCCTCGTGCTCCCGTCCCAGCCACAGTATCTGCCGGCACTGCGGACGGTGGTGCCCACCCGCTCCAGATACCCGAGCTACGACTCGTCCGTGCAGCCCGGCAGCCCCCTGTTCGCTACCACGGCGGTGGCCTACAGCAAGCGGTCTCCGATCTTCACCGAGCACACGACGTTCCTGTCGGCCCCGCTGACCAAGAAGCCGCGCGTCGTCCTAGCTAGCCCCACGCCGTCCACAGGCAGCACCGGCAGTGCCAAGCCCGTGGCCAAGTGCCGGCGCGACGGGTGCGTGAACGACGCCAGACGCAAAGGCCTCTGCATGGAGCACGGCGGCCGCCACTTCTGCAAGATGGCGGGCTGCCACAAGTGCGCCCACCGCGGCGGCTTCTGCATCTCGCACGGCGGGGGCCGTCGCTGCGCCGTGACCGACTGCACCAAGAGCGCCCAGTCCGGAGGCATCTGCTACTCGCACGGAGGCGGCAAGCGCTGCGCGACCGAAGGCTGCACCCACGCGGCTCGCAGCGGCGGCTTCTGCATCAAGCACGGCAAGCAGCAGCAGCAGCAACGCCAACGCTAGACGGATAATAACGCTGTAGATAGCATGTATGAAGAGGGTATGATATGAGGCGTAAAATGTCCACGATGTCGCAGTACAACAATGGGAACGACGGGGGCTAACGTGCCCCTGGAAACAATACACTGTATCACTAATAGCCGTCCCCGTGTCCATGGAATTGACGCCGATCTACGGGTCTTTTTGCTTGACGACAGGTCTGCTTGGACGTAGCGTGCGCTGCAGGACCCTGTCCATCTCTTCCTGCGCGTCCTCCACCGTTCGGTCGCACGTGACCTCGCTGATCGTCTTTTTGCCAGTCGAGAACCATCTCACAAGGTCCGCAGACGCGAGCTCGAGTTCATCCTGCGCATCTTCGAGCATTCGACGGGTAACGTGCTCCGACTCCTCCAGCACATTGGTGGTGGTGAAGTGGACCAGCGTGGTCAACGCGCCAAGGCGACGGTCCAATTCCCACACCTGCTGAGCCACGTAACGAGGTAAACGTGGCTCGGATGGGGCCATTTCATCTGAAAGGGACGCGCGAGGGAAGCCGTCGAGGCAGTAGACGACGTGCGGTGTGGTCGCCACGAGGGTCTCCAGTATTTCCAGCGCTTCCAGACTGCTGGAAACGCGAGGAAGATCGATAAACCCGACCAAGTGACGTCGACAGAAGCCTCGCGCCGCACGTTGATAAAACGAGAAAGCGTGGCCAACCACTCCACAAAAGCGTGGGCGGAGGCGAGCGACGACGTCTTGAACGACTCGAGACGAGCCGCGCAGGAACCCGAGGACGTCGACCGAGATCGACGAACTTGAGATCGTGGCGAGCAACGAGAGCTGTGGACTCAGCGCTTGCATCACCTTACGCCATCTGACGGCACTTCTAGCAGGGATCGCACTGTCGTCGTCGTCTTCTTCTACGTGGACCTGCTCTTCATCAGAGTAATCGTCCGGGTCCTCGTCGTTCTTCGCACCACAAACACGGACTGGAACTTGTTGCAGGATCAAGATTTTGTGCATTGAGCACCCGATCCTAGCTTCCAGCGCATGATAAAAGCTTGGCGACTCGGGAGCCCCAATGACCAAACAACGCGGGGCTTGCACGGCGTCGACTCGGCGTTCGAGCTCACGAATTTGTTCTTTTTCAAGGTCTCGGGGTCTTCCAACGCCGTCCCGTTGGGGCGAAACTTGACCGTGTTTGAACTTGACGACGTCGTATCCTAGCGGTGCCACAACATCACGAAGCTGCGTCAAGCTTAGTTGCAGCGTGGCAACACTCCCCACAGCCGCGACCACTTGCTTGCGGAAAAAAATTGATCGCAGCTTTGAAGGACCGTTTGACGTTTGTGCATTGGCAGAGCTAGCCAGATCGAGCTGCGCGATGCTTGGGTGGGCGTCGAAGACTGCAAGAAGCTCCGCTGCGACAGGCGAAGCCGACGACGAGTTGTGAATCACGAATTGCGGAGGCCCGACAAGGTTCAGGAACTCTGCGGCCTGAGCAGGAGTCGGTGGATAGCCGTACAGGAGCAACTTCTCTCGTCCCGCGTGAGCGCGCAGCAAGAAATCGCTCAACTTCTGCACGGATGGGACGCTAGACAAAGCGCAGTCGATCCAGATGAACCCGTGAGCTTTGGCTGCAATCTGCAGTTGAAGCTGTTCTTGCAGATCACTTTTACCCAAAAAGCAGCCGACCACCGGAGCCAACACCGCGTGTATGGCAGAGCACGCTGTGACGCGATTAACCTGAACGTTCGAGTCAATCCATACGCGTTTCAAGAGTCCCTTCTTCCGGAACGGAGTCACCCACGTCGGAGGATCTGGCAAAGTACTTTTGGGGTTGAACCTCTGACCCCTTTCTCCTACCAGCACAACGCTTTGAGGTCTTCCAACCGCCTGTTCCAGCTCCATTGCTGGGATATCTGACCACGGAAAGCCAAGCAACATGAATTTTTGCCCAAAGTTGCTGCTTCCAGGCTGAGAACCAAGAATTATGCGCCGAAGAATGGGTAGAATCAACTTTGGGGGCACGTTCGATCCAGAGCGCAGTAACTGAAGCAAGAGTCGAGCATCATCTGAGTCGTCATTGGAGTTCTTCACTGAGGTGATAAACGCCTCGAACGTGAGCAGGTGGAAACCGAAATGTTGGGATACCTCCGTCCACACCGTGACAGGTACAAGCTTCTTGGGGTCTGTCAGCAGGACAATGCTGGGGTCAAAGACTGCCTGAAATAATCCACGGAGAGCTCCATCCGTCCGTAGTTCGTGTGTCGAAGGGAGGCTGAAGTGGAAGATTGGTAACTTAAATGAAGACGAATAGATTGCGGACCCGGCAGTGATTCCGACATCATTCGACTTCTGGAGATCCAAGCGGACGACGAAGTTGATTTGCCAGTCCGCAGGAGCTTGGGTCTCGAATTCGCGGTGGAACACTGATTTCTGCGTTAACTCTTCGCACCCAAAGAGGACACAACGACTCCGACCGCTGTCCTTCAGCTTTTTCACGAGGTTTGCAACAGCCGCATCCATCACTGTGAACCTCTTCAGTTCAGTCTCGACGTCGACAACCTCGTAGCGAGCGTCTTCAAGCTGCTTACGAAGAATATCGAGCACTGCACTGCGCAAATCTTGGCCGATCGATGCATCCAGAGTAATCGCGACCACCTTGCGAATCCGTACACTGTTTGCACTCTCGGCGGCTCGTTTCACGCTGGCTTTTGGCTTTATTCCACGTGTTAGTCGAGCTTCATCGAGACTTTCCGGTTCTTGCTCCTGTTCACGAGACCGATAGGTCACGAGCCATTCCCCCAGCAATCGACAGGCTTCAAGAGGATCTGACACTTTTTTCTCCACAAGTTCTTTCAATCCTTGCGCCAAAATCTTTTCGACGCTGCTTTCGGTAGTTCCCGATCCCACCATTGGTCGTTGAGCCACACTTTGTGTGCTGGGCACCTTCGAGATAGTTGATGATGCTGATAGCGCATTGCCGAAGAAAAAACGCAACTCTCGAGCTGCACTAGCAGTTGAATCGCTGCCATGGGTGGAATTTCGGGTACCATCGACACCAAAACGCGCCCTCAGTGTCCAGGGGTACGTTTCACGCGCTCGGATGCTGTTAGTAGGTCCCATGAGGCCCCTCCAGGTTTTGATGGCGTTTGGGCGTGAAAGGTTCAAGGCGACGACTTCACCACTTGTCATAAAGCTCAGCAACGTCTCGAAGAATGATTTTCCGCGGTGTTCGGCGTAAAACGCGCCTGCCTGGTCGCGAGAGAGCAGTAGACGACGTTGGCGCTCCACCGTAAAGCCGAACAAGTTGATCATGCGCAGGATTTCAGCCGCAACCTCCGGTTTACAAGCGGCGTTCGGCTTGATAAGACCCAACGTGAACTCAATGGGAATCCCTTCGTGAGTGGCCTTCGCAATATTGAGCTTTGAGTCGAAGGAAAGGAACAAGCCGCTTTCGAACCCCAACGCGTCATCGTCTGCTGCCTCGTTGGGGTGAAGTCCGGCCGGGAGCTCAACCGATGGCAGTTTAGAAGACACCTGCCCTCGAACGGACTCGGGGAAATACAACCTCGCCACGTCCACGTTCGCGGGACCCACAGCGAAGCGAAGCGTGTAGCTCAAGTCGAGACCTTCGAGAACAATGACATGGACACCTTTAGTCCCGACCGTCTCCTGCGCGAGCTGCAACACGCTCTCGCAGGTTTGTTGACCTGGTTCCTCGTCAAATGCCAGCTTGAGCCCACAAAGAGCAAGAACTTGGTCGTCTGAAAGAGTGCAGCCCTCCAGGCTTTCGACTACTACTGCACTGACCTCTTTCGCGATGGTCGAGTGCAGAATTTCTGCGCCGCCCGGGAAGTTCGAGTGAAAAGAAGGCAGCAGCACAATTGTCGCCCGCTCGAGCTGCGGCACGGCTGGCGGCATCAGAAAGAACCGCTCTCGCCGCGAACAACACACGTGCGGACTGCTGGAGATGCCGTTTTGAATGGCGTTTAGTCCACACAGAGCTCGAAGCGGCCATTGATCGTGAGGAATTGAAGCCGCGAGCGCTTTCTTGCGAGCGGCGACTGGATCCCAGTCCCCAGCCAACTCGACCCATTTCTTGATTGCAGCATTGGCGCCACCCAACGCCAACGCTGCAGGTAACTTGAGTACCAGCGCAAGGCTCGGGCCGCTGGTAATAGCGTTCAAGAAGGCCGCAAAAGCCGGTGTGTCGTCGGTGAAGCGGTGCTGCTGCTCGTACGAGAAAAGCATCCGCGCCTCCGCCTTCGTTAAATGCCTCATACGCCGCTGAGCGATCTCGAAGCCTTTGGCTTTGATGCGAGTGAACAGCGTGGGAATGATGTGGCCGTTTGGCAGTAAGAAGGCGGCTTCGACTGCTGATACTCCAGCGATGGAAGACGCGTGCACTGCAGATGGCGCCGCTGCGTCATCGTCACCGCCACTTTCCGGTTGGCATGTAGCGAACTTGAAGAAGTTCGTCGCGATCTCCGGCTTGAGGAACACCACGACGAAGGCGTCTCCGCCCATGGTTCAGGAACGAATGCAACGAATGGGGAACTTGACATTGGGACGCGTCGTTTCAAGATTTCGGATCACCTTTACGGGCTCTGACAGTGCGATTGGGGACTTACAGTGATTACTGGTCAGGACATGTAGAGGAACTGGTGACCGCAGAGGCACTTGACGCCCTGGCAGCCGGAGATTTTCTTGACTCCGACCCCGCAACTTGGGCACTGCATCCCGCCGTCGCGCTTGACCATCGCAGCATACTCGACGTCCGACCGGAGCGTGGTGCCTTTCCATTGGCGCTCACGCAAGAACCGGGAGTACGTCTGGAAGCCCGCAGCCCCCAGCGCCTTCTCGACGTACTCGCTGGGGAATTCCAAGCCGCAGCAGTGCGCCGGAACGAGTCTGCGGTCCGTTAATCCAAGGGAGCAGCGCTTCGAGATGCACGTTTCGCAGAAGACGTGGCCGCACGGCACCGCGAGGAGAACTGGTGTGCCAGGGGCATCGCCAACGTTGAAGCAGCTCGCGCAGGCTCTACCATCGGAGAGTTTCCCCTGGCGGGGGCTTGGATGGTGAGAGCTTGCCACTCTGGGCGCTGCTGGTTCGCGGGGTGCTCGACCCAAGGGGCTTGTCACCTCGGGCGCTTTCGCTCCTCGAGAAAACCACGTTCCACACATGAGTCCGTTTGCAGAGTGACGTCGTCAGCGGAAGTTGCAACTGCGGCGACTTGGGACGCGGTGGCGGTGAGGGGATGTCACGGAGCCACCGTTAACCTTGAATCGTTGCAGTCGTGCTGCGTCCTAGCCGAGCATAGCTGCATTGTTGCTAGACCGTTGGAATGTCGCCTGATGGATGACGACTCCGCCACCGTTCGCGAGAAAGCCCCTCAAGCAAATTCGGCGAAAAACACGTTCGAGTTGCACTGCAACCTACGCTCTGAGACCACTCGTAAACTCGAGCAGCTTGACAAACGGAGGGTCCTCCAGACCAGCTGTGGTCTATAAGCGCTGTCCTCCAGCAGCGCGTATCTTTTACATGTCGACGAAGGTTTGGCTCAGCTTGAACCCAGCGTCGCCCGTCTTAGACGTCGATGCAACTGAGGAGACTCTCACTGGTGCCGTGTGGCCTCAGCGCAGCCGCACTCTCGCTTGCGCCTGCAAGAGCTCGGAGCGCTGTCGGCCATGCACCAGGACCGTATCCCGCAGATCTCGCTCGCGGACGAGGAGCGCGCCAAGTATGACCAGTCCGCGCGCATCTTCCTGCTCTAGACGATGGCGGAGTGCGTCAGGTTCGACTCGGAGCACATCGATCCGAAGCGATGGGAGTTCGTGCGCAGCCGCAAGTCCACGAGCGTCTTTCACAGCGTGAACGGGACGCTGGACCCGGCCGTGCTGCTCATGCTCGGCACGGAGCTCATTGACGGCTCGCTGGAGGACGTCATGAGTTGTTTGTACTGCGATACGACCTCGGATCTCTGGGCGGCCAAGGTTCTGCTGGGGTGTCCGGTGACGGGAGGCGCAGTCCTGAACGTCAGCGAACGGCGTAGCGTCAAGGATCCCTACCGCTTCGCCGGCTTCAAGTGATGCGCGGCCAAGTCGGTTTGGGGCCTAATGCGCGATCGCGACGTCTTGACCTACGAGCAGATGGGTGTGACGGTCGACGCGGACGGGGAGCAGTGGGGCTACCACACGCTGCAGTCCATTCGTCGGCCGGAGTGGCCCATGGAAGCCATTCCCAGGATGCAGCGCCAGCACACCGCCACGTGCTACCTGTATCGCCCGCGCCGCGAGATCAACAAGACCGAGATCTTCCTCTGGGGGTCCATCTACAAGTTCGGCAAGTACCCAGACAAGGTCATCTACTACGGGGTGGCGACGATGTGGCTGAACGTCGTGCACACCCCCAAGAGCGGCCAGGCCAAGAAGTTCAGCGCCTTGATGGAGCGGGCGGAGCGCCACGGGCGGGGTGCGTGCAGTGAATTGTTGACGATGGGGACGTTCGCAAGGATCTCGTACTGACTTGTGTGTCTTTGCTTGAACAGCAAAGCGTGCCATGTCTGCTCCAAGCAGCCTCTGCTAGGAAGCTACTCGGCGTGCGCTGGCTGCCACCAGCGCGTGTGCAAGGACTGCTCCCGTCAGAAGGGTATCTTCGCGCTGGACGCCAAGCGCAAGAAGCCCCAGCGCCGGTTATTCTGCGTGCTCTGCATCAAGAGCGTCATCGGCAGCGCTCACTGGAGCGTGGACGACCACATCGAAGCCAGTGGCATCGAGTCCGAGCCCGAGTTCTCCTTCCAGACCATCTCGAGCCTCACCGGCACCGAGAGCGTCGACAGCGGGCGCAGCGGCAGCATACTAGCGGACAACCAGATGGCCGATCCATTCCGCCCACGGGTATCGTCTTTACCCACGTCAACGCTTCCGGTGCTGGGTGCGCAAGGACCATTGGACCCGGACGCACGGCTCGTGTTGGACTGGTAGGCGGAAAAGCAATCGCCCACTCAACACGTATGACTTCGAGGAGCTAATTCAAAACACATCGCGGTAGGGAACTGCTTCCCTTTGACTTGCGCAGCTCGGTGGCAACGCCACAGATCACTGAGTGATTGTGCGTAAAGTCTTGTTGCCAAACTAAAAAAAAAGGGACTGGCAAACGTCAGACTGACAAATATTGCCATTCTCACCGTTTTAGCCGAACAAGATGGCGAACAGGAACTCAGTGAGTGGCGGCTCGAGCGCGGCGCTAATCGACCCGGGTGCCGACCGCTTCCCCTTCTGTGTGGTGTGGTCGCCGCTGCCCGTCATCACGTGGGTGTTGCCGTTCATCGGCCACCTCGGCATCGCCGACTCTAAGGGGTGAGCTTCTTGCACTCAAACTTTTAGTAGTTACAGCATTTGACAATTAGTGTGGTGCAGAGTCATCCATGATTTCGAGGGAACCAACACGATCGGCCAAGACAACTTTTTGTTCGGCAGTCCGACGCGATTCGTGCAGCTGGACGTTGCTCCAGACCAAGTAGCTCGCTGGGACGAAGCGGTGGCCAAAGGTTCGGCCACTTACGGCAGCCACACCTGTACGTTTTGCAAAAAAAATGTTTTCGCAAAATATGTTGTGATAAAATGACAGCGTTGTGATTTTGCTTGTGTGCCCAAGTTTGGACAATTGTCACTCGTATGTGGCCGAATGCCTCACGCAGTTTCCATCCAGCGGACGCGGCACTTGGAACATGGTGGTTCTGTGCTTCTGGATGTACCTGAATGGAAAATATGTCGATGTCAGGGGGTTCTTCAAGACGTGGCTGCCATTCGCACTCGTTGCGCTTGTTGCCATCCGGTACTACGTTCTGTGAGCAGCGTAATGTAGGAGAGTGGCTATTCAAGACATAGGGTTCTTCGAAGACTCTGAAGGGAGTGTGAAGCTCGACCAAAAAGAAATCAAAGAATGTATTGTGGGCCAAAATGGCAGCAGTTGCGCAATGGTCATGACCACGACGATAACAACTGCGGCGGCGGCAATGGAGAAATACTGGGTGGGAGCAGGGGCACTGTTAGTGCGGGCGCTGGGGGTACTTGAACTCTGGGAGCTTGAAGATGAAGCGGCGGTAGTCGACGTCGGAATGCTGCTGCTCGACTTGCTGCTCGCCGAGCTAGAGGCAGTCGAGTTACCAGTCGCCGACGATGAACCCTCCTCTGTGGTTTCGCTCGTCTCCGAGACTGAGGCGGACGCGGATCCGCAGACAATATTCGCCCACAGGCTTTCATCCGAAGTTTTGGCTGCGTCATCCGGGTGAGAAACTCCATCAGTCCACTGAAGCACAGGGTTCGTGTCCATATCCCATTCGCAGGACGGGTCACCAAGCGCCTGGCCGTTTGTCTGGTCGTCACCGTCGGTTTCAGTCTCACAGAGGTCCTTGGTCCACTTGTTTCCAGCCGCGGAAAAAGCATCGCCAAAGGTGTTTGTGGAGGCGTCCTTGCCAGTGCCGTCGGAGTGTCCAATTGCAGGTGTGTCGGGGACATTGCCGCCGCTGGGAATCATCTTCACAAACTTCTTGGAAGCATCTACCTCCGACGTTAGCAGTGCAAGAGCAGTTGCAAGTTGGGTAGTGCCGACGGCAGTGATCTTCATGACTGATAAATGTATCACTTGCTGGGGAGACGATGGAGTTTCGGAAAATGAACGTCGAAGTGGACTCGACTTTATTCAGAAGCTCAGTTTATAATTTCGGGTGGTCCAACAGCTTGCAACAGCATTTCTGCCTGAAGATGATTTATCCACGCTATTATAGCGAACCGAGTCAGCGTATTGGTGGGCCGTGGCACGCGTTGTGGAAGGCAATGTTGCGAGTTGAGGCTGCGGCCACGTTTGCAAGAGGTTCAGAATGATGCCGAAGTGTTTACCAGTACCGGCATAAATTCACTTCATGAGATGTGAGCCGGTCGATTTTGGCAAAGAACGGAAGTAGGAAGTATACAAATCAATCCAAAACACATCATGTGTACACTCCGATGCTGAGCAACTGTTCGGACACCAAAGGATACAAATGGCGGTGTTTTCAAAGTTGTGTCGATGGCCCCCTCGCGACGGTATCATTTATTAACTCCTGGAGACTGGCAAGATGTAGGCCAACCAGCCTCTTAGCGGACTGAAACGCGCACCATGAGATGATTAGCAAAGAGACACGGGAAAATGATCGCGATAGGCCTTGTCTATCGCCAGATGCACGGACAACTTTTAAATGAACTACATGTAGCAAAGGAGTCCAGAGGGAAAGCGTAATGAATTATACGTCAAAACACGAAGTAATGCAACATCTAACGGTGCGAACACTTCATCGGGCAGCGAGTACCAGTCGTCGTGGTAGCGGCGGAGATCTTAATGGGGGGGGGGGGGCNAGGGGGGGGGGGGGCAGCGAGGACGGCTTCAGAAATGAGAGTGAAGGCACTGCAGAGGGTCTAAGGAGAGGCGTGGTTTTGGCCGGGTGTTCGACTATTACATCGTCTGTCCAAGCGAGTGCCGCTGGCCACCGTTGGCTACAGCGATTGCAGTATTGGCGTGGTGCTGGACGCGTTGGGATGGTCAGGCGCTGCGTGCGACGGGATCGCTGGAAGGTTTTCATGATGACTACCGACCAGCAACAGCTTACACACGGGTAAGACTGCTGACAAGCCAAACAGCAACATGGGCGTGCAAGGAAGTGCCATTCCGATGGTCAATGCCCAAATGTAGTCTTCAAGTTCAAAAGAGAAAAGTACCAGCCAATTTGGTTAAATTACAATATCGATTGCGAACTTTAGCTATTCAGACATACCGGTATTTCTACCCCTACCGATTCCGCTGGGCGCTCCGCAGCCTCAGAAGCCAAACCTCGAAGCATGAACGGAATCGCTCGCTACCTGCTCACCGGCGGCATCGTCCTGGCCACCATGCAGATCATCACGGGCCCCGTCGCCGACTGGAACGCGCGACGGGAAGGCGCCGAGGTGCGTTCGCTGCCTTGCACGCGTCCGTAGAGAACCTACTGTGTCACTAATAGTTTTGCTCATCGTGTCCCCCACCTTCCAGGCTCTGAAGCTCGCCATGCAGCCGCGCAAGACGGAGAACGAAGAGTAAATCAGACAAGAAGAAGGAGACGATAGCTGCCTGTCGGTAGGGATCTACACCTTGACAGGGAAGACGACGAGCAGAGCGGGGCACCGAAGAGTCGACTTCGAAGGCTAAATCTACAACGAACGTTGGGCCCTGTGTCAATGACGTCAAGTTGGACGTGGTTATTGTTGATTTTTGGACGTGACGGCAGCGTTCTTGTGCTCAGGTTCACGGGCGCTTCACGGCTGAATGCTCCTCTTCGAAGGCGAAGATGGCTCCAGCGAGAGAGTCGGGCTTGGGCTTGGGCGCAGTTACGTCAGCTTGCCAAAAGGATTGCTCTGTAGCTGCTGCGTGCTCGTGCAGCGCAGCAGCAGTGGTCTTGCCTGGTTGGCACCGGAGCAGGAAGAAGTGTCAGTGTCCTTTACCAATCTCTAGAATCTGTCAGCTTGATGCTACGTACCGATGGTGGCCTTGCGGATCGACTGCCAAGGCAGAGGCAGATCCTTGACCACTTTCAACCCGCTCGGACTGAAGAACACGACCCAGTCGGGCACTTTGCACTCGGCAGGGAGCTCGACGTTCTGCACGGCGCAAGTCTGGTACACGACCAGCTCTTCCAGCGGGAGACCTCGCGCACGGAAGCTGTCGGGCAGAACGTCGCGGCGCTTGTCACCACAGAGGAACATCATTGGCTTCTCCTTGCAGTCCGCCGGCAGGACGCCGTCCTGGTGCAAGTACTCGGACAGCACATTGGCCGAGCCAGCGTCGTCACCCCGGCAGACCACCCCAAGGGGCAGCAGCTCCCGCGACGTGGCTACACCCACCGAGAACACGGGCTTGGCTCGCAGCTTCTCCAGCACCTGCCGCTTCACCTCCCCGTCCAGTCCATTGACCACGTTGTCCACGGCGATTGCGCTGCGCGGACTCGTGACTAAGATGCCGCTGTAGTGCTCCAAATGTGTCAACACGTCCAGCAGCAGCTCGGCGTTGAGGTACTCGAACGTCAGCACGTCTGTGAAGTACGCCTGCAGCGCCCGTCGAGAAGACCCCGACTCGGGACGCTGCTCCAACGCGGTCTTGTACTTCTCGTCCGCTGCCTTGAGCAGCAGCACCGACGTAGACATGACGAACAAAGTGCCCGATCACATCTGATCCACGACGCGCTATAACATGGTAGAGGTTTGCAACGAAATAGTGATATCGATTTGTACAGGTATAACATAAATAACAGTAGTTCTGCTAAGATTCATACCCTCTTGAAGCACACCTATCTGGTTTGAGAGTGTTGTATCGATTTTGGTGCAAGTTGGGTTTACTTCCCGATACAACGCCGAAGGACAACATGGCCCTGCCCGAGGAACAGGTGGAGCCGCTGCACCTGGAGCTGGAGGACCGCGAGGTGTACCTCGCCAAGATCCCGGTACGCCACCATCGCATAGTGCATCTAGCCCAGCTTCACGCGGCTTTCCGCCTGGATTTGGTCGCTTCTCGCCTCGTAACTGACGATTCATTGCTGCCATTGCTGGCCAGACCGCGCTCGGCGCGTCCTGGAAGAGCGTGCAAGGTGCTGGAGGGCTTCATACGCAACCAAGATGCAACTAGTGCCAGTGTTTGACGCCTTTGCGTGTTGCAGAGAGTGAGCTGATGCTGGGGTCCATCAAGCTGGAGAAGAAGAGCGTGCTCGGCCGCCGCAAGGTAGCGACGCTGAACTCGGAGCGCTGGTACCAACCGCTGGCTCCGGCTGCTGTACTAACTGGTGGTTGTGACGAGCAGGGAATGCTGACGGTGAACCCGAGCACGCTGGAGGACGACATCCCGACGGAGTATCGTGTGGAGATCAGCGAGACGCCGCTGAAGCTGAAGGTGTTCTCGCTGGACGGCTCCGGTCGCATGGCCGTTGAAGGCACGGTGAAGAACAGCTGCACGATCATGGCCCAACGCAACGACCAGTACAGTAAGATGTGCAAGCAGCGCCTGATCAAGTCGATGGTTAAGACGAGGTACGCGCTGATAGAGACTTTTCGTGTGAGCTCTGAGCGTAACTTGTTATTATTTTACAGAATTGTGCAGCCGCTCGAAGACCTGCCTCGTGTGAAGAAGGCCAGAATCCAGTTCACCATTGAGAAGCCTGACGCGGAGGGCGAGGAGGTGCGTGTGGCACGCATTTGTTGCGCCGGTGTTCGTTGTTCATTGTGTAAATGCTGCTTTCATTTCAGGATGACACTGATTCGAAGCTTGTGGACAAGTCGGACAAGAAGATTAAGATGAACAAGGTACGATCTAGCACGTGCAGGACCTCAACACTTTGGGCTGCACATGCTAACAACGTTACTCTTTGTTCTATACAGGATGAGCTGAAGAACCTCGTGTTCCACCACTTCGAGGAACGCGACTACTGGCCGCTCAAGGAGCTCAACTACCATTGCCGTCAACCCGAGGTAAGGTCTTGATACCTTTTGCTGTAAATTTTCTATTGAAACTAATACCGTTCCTCCTTGTTATTGCAGTCGTTCCTGAAGGAGGTGCTTAAGGAGATTTGCGTTTACCACCGCAAGGGCCCCAACAAAAGCTGCTACGAGCTCAAGCCCCAGTACAAGGATGGCGTCTCGTCAAACGCGTAACCATTCTCGGGCGAAATTGCAAGGGTGTTGCTGAGCCAGTACAACGAGACGATTGGACCCATCGCTTTTCATTCGCTTTGTCCTTTTTTTCCGATTATGTTCCCAGGTGTACAAGATGCCTTAATCTGGCGCGTGACTTGGGGGCTGACATGGGAAGGATAATGTTTGCCCTTGGCGTACACCTTCATACAAGTATGGGATATTATGCCACAAGCCCAAATCTCGCTTTTGCTCCCGAGTGAGACCAAATCGAAGTTTCTGGGATTGATCGATCTGGTAAACCACTACCATTTCCAAAACAAAACTTTAGAGCTCAAGTAACAACAGTAGATACATGTGTCGTGATACCACCAAACACGAGGAGATGGCGCTAGAGTACAACAATCGCTTGGAGCTAAGTAGCGAGGACGCTGTGATGCAGGACATGTACGGTAAGTACACTTTTCCTTGGTCCGGAGGGAGAGGCTGATTCGGGTGAGCATAAAGCGAAGAGGAAGACCGACCTGCCGTTATTTCGTGAAATCGCGATGGCGATAAGTGCAAGTATTCCCACGACTTCAAGAATGCCGCGGTCTGAAGCAAGGATCATAAACTTGATCCCGATCCCCCACCACGCGCTGTTGTGGTGCAGCTAGGCGCGCCTCCAACATCGGTAAACCAATACATCAGCGAGTGGTTAGACGCTGGCCTTGTCGAAATACCCAGCGACGATGGACATGTAGCCAACGAGGTGGATCGGCAGTCCCTGAGCGAATACGTTGGCCGCTTCAAGATGTTGTGCGCGCTTGGATCCCTCCATCTCTTCTCGCGATGAGTCTGCTACTAACGTCCACCAGAGCAGCGCGCAGTCATTGAGACTTGACCTGAAGTGACAGGTATGCAGGTCTGCCTCGAAGGTCTGTTTCTTCACGAGGTTGGCACACTTGTTGCGCACCAGCCTGTTGGCCAGCTCCAATGCGATAACTGCCCGCTCACAGTCGACGTCACCTTGAGTTGGGACTCAGCCAAAGGTGGTGCCCCCGGTGCGGCGTACTCCACCACACGCTCATGCGACCCGTGTTTGCCCATTTGCAGAGCGATGCGCTGGCTTGTGTGGACACTGAGAATTTCTCCATCAGGAGAGCAAACAACGAGCTGAGAAGTTCAAGGAGACTTCTCTTCTTGGTCAACTGCTAGCTCGTCTTGGAGCCTGCTACCACTACAGACCTTCACTGCACTGGTTTCGGTTCCAGTGCTTCGGAAAAACGGACACATTCAACGTGTGACACGACTCGAGCGACTGCCCCAAAGCCAACATAACACGGAGATATTTGCCACTGGCAAGTATCTGGCAAGTTGTCAGTCGAGTGCTTTGTGGTTTGTGCAAGGAGCAGTCGAGCTCGGTCAAAGTGTGCTAATTCTACACGTCATATTGTCGGAGAATTGTTGCTCCGCCAAGAGTAGCCCCATCATCATCGCCAAACCGAAGTGTTGTCGTCGTTCTGTGTTCACAAGCTTCTCGGAAACGCCTGGCACACAAGCGGTGCGGACGTAACGTTGTGTCACGAGGCACTCCTTGAACTCGTGTCGACACGTGATCGCTTCGTACCCCGTCAGCATGTGGCATGTGGCATGCTATCCTAGTTACTACACCAGGAACCCGCGAGCTTGCGTCGGAATGACGCACGCGAAAGTCGTGCATAGCTTCGAGTAGTGTACGTATGATACGCTACAGTAGTCTTCACAGTACTGTAGCTGTGGTTGCGAAGACAGGGAAGGAGCTGCTTCGCGTTGGCAATGCAAGTGGCGAGACGTGCCCCTTCCCACCCCAGCCCAACGTAGGATAGCGCCCTCGTCTTTGGTCCGACGTCGCGATTTGATGGATACAGCATGGCCGGGGAGCGAGGTATAATAGAAAGAGGGCGGCCAGTGCCTGCTGCATCGGTCAGCGACGCTGACTCAGCATGGCAGTAATCAGAAGGAGTGGCTTTGGACAGTTTCCGCCGGACAGAGAGGCCCGTGAACTTGCCCCCTTCAATCCAAAACTGAGGTATCTTACGTAATCCCGCGGACGCGGGCTCACGAGATTCACGACCTTACAAATCCCCAGTCAATCCGACCCGTGGGATCTCTCGCGGCGGTCCCGCGGGCGCCGAGTTGGAACCTCTTGTGCCCACTATACGCGGCGCCCACCAGGCGGGGGAGATTCTTTCCTTCGCGCTCCAGTCCAGTGACAGGTGCGTGACAGGGGCGGCTCGCTGGCGGCGTGACAGCGCGCCTCGCACAGCGGCGACGCGCGTGCCGCCAGCGGCAGCGTGCAGTGCACATCCGCAGCTATCTAACCGTGTTCCAATGGGTCCGTGGCTCGCTCTGTGGCCTCCGTTCTAACGCACAGAAAAGCACCGACGCGGCGACTGCCGAGAAGAAGCCCCGAGCCGTGTCTCCGCCACGTACGAGACAGCGACCGACGCCCAGCGAGAGAGAGCCGCGCCTCGGATCCGGATGGAGGACACGCCGCGCGAGGAGGAGCCGCAGCAGGCGCCAGAACAGCCCGAGGCGCCCACGAAGGGGGCGGGGAAGCCCCAGGACGAGCAACGAGAGGGCCCCAAGGAGGACGCGGCCACCGAGGAGGCGACTGAGGCCGCCGAAGAGACAGAGCTGAGGGAGGAGGCGACCGAGGCCGTCGAAGAGACAGAGGAGAGGGAGGAGAGGGAGGAGGCGACGGAGGAGGCGCCTGCTGCTGCAGCTTCGAGGCCCGAGGAGGCTGGTGTGGCTGTGACGCAGACAGCGTCATCGGCGTCCGCTGATACGGGTCCGGAGACTGCAATGGAGGCGGAAGTGTCTGCTGTGACCGAGTCTGTGGAGCCCAAGGAGGAGGGCGAGGAGCAGGAGCCCGAGGAGGTGGGCGAGGAGCAGGAGGACACGGAGGAGGCCACTGCACCCAAGGATGAACACGAGGATGGAGAGCAGGAGGCGGCCGCGCTCAAGCAAGAGCAGGACGATGAAACGCAGCTGAAGGACGATGAAAAGCAGCTGAAGGACGAGGACGCACAGAAGAACGAGCACCAGCTTACGCAGGAGCCGCAGCAGAATGGAACGCTAGCCAACGCGCAACCGGAAGACAACAACTTGGCGGCCGAAAACCCGGCGTCGGGCGAGGATGCGAAGATGTTGCTGAGTGTCGACACGCAGACGCAACAGAGCGCCAACCGCCAGATGCAGTTCCCGTTTGCCCCGTCAAACTTCTTGGCGCCGTCGCCCACGCCCATTCGCCCCCTGCACGGAGACCCGCGCGCGATGAAGCCGCAGCCGCAGGACGGCGACTCGGCGAGCAATGCTGGCACCCCGAACAGCGCAAGTGGCGTTTCCTCTAATGCGCAGAATGACGCCGCTGGTGCCAACAACAGTCCTGCTAGCAGCAACGCGGTGTCTCAGTCGCAAATGTTCCACCACCAGACCAACGCGCCGTCATTTTACACCACACCGCAAGACGGCCCGCCAGTTGGACCTGCGATGATGGAGCAAGGCCAGCCAAGCTCTGCGCCCATGAACAACCAGAACAGCCAGAACAACCCGAACTGGAACCTGCAAACGAGCCAGCAGGGAGCACCTACAACAAGAAGTCCAGCCGCAGGCCCGAACGTACGCGTTGACTTGAGTGGTATGCATTGTTGCTCTGGTTACTGACTGTATGCGTTGTATGTTATTTGGCTCATGCAGCGTCAAGGAGGCGGCGAACCGGGTTTGAACCCTGCTCCATTTCCAGCAAAGTCCCTCGTTCCGCAGCGTTTGGATGAAAACTCGTACGCACTGGAGCGTGCGAAATTGAGCCGCCTTGGCGCGTACGCGAAAAACGCGTCCACCCCGGGCCAAGCTAGCGCCCTCGCTGTTGATGTCCTGCATGCGTCTGTCGGTGCTGAAAACACAAGGGCACACGGTTGGAAAAATCAATTCCCTGGCGACGAGTACGAGGTCCTGCTTCAAAAGGGGTCTATCGGGTTGTGTATGAATATGAGCGTTCGCATGGGCTCAGTTTCTGTGACGAGCTTCCGCCGGCCCGAAAGTGGCTTGATGGGACCTGCTGAAGCGAGCGGTATGGTTTCAATTGGCGATGACTTGATTGCAGTGGATGGCTTTTTGGTTCAGAGCCAGGAAGATTTTGCTCGCGTAGTTTCCCGTCTAAAGTCGCTCCGTCCGGTTTTATTGCGCTTCCGGAGACCTGGTGGTAATGGACTGATGAGCAGCATTAACCGAGACATTCATGGATACCGGAAGGGGCAGCAGACGTCGATTGTCGGCTTGGACAACCCTCAACTGTTCACGACTGGAATGTGGCACTTGGGCGTCAGGTGCATATCTCCAAATCAGTGGGCCGCGGAGCTTCACGTAGATGGTGGTGGCATTCGACGGCTGGGAGTTTTCTCTACGGAGAAAGAGGCAGCAGTGGCGTACAACCAGTACATTCATCAGACTTACGGCAGTGGAGCAGTCCAGTTCATGAACCCTGCGGGCAATGGTGCAAACGGAAATGCCCCCGTTGCAATGTCGAACATGCAGCCAGTTCAGCACCGGAGGCCTCTTCTTCGTGCAGCATTCACGGCAGAACAAAAAGAGCAGCTTCGTGCTCAGATTATGGTGTTCAAATTCACGTCCACAGGCGGTAATATCCCGAACGAGATTTTGAGTCGTGCGCTGAAGACGACGGCCCACAACTATATTCAGCCGAACGCTAACAAGAGAAAGAGCTTTGCTCCTACCTTTATCGCGAAGCCAGCAAAAAAGAAGACGAAGCGTGGCAAAAAGAAGAAAGCATATTCTGACGAGGATGATGAAAGTGACTCCGACGATGATTTTTCGGGTCCGAAGGCTTTGAAGGAGGAGAAACCTGCTCGCCGATCTGGGCGTAACATCGGCAAGGCCAAGAAGAAGTATGTGGAGGAGGAGCTTGATTTCGGTCTCAGTGATGAAGATAAAAACGAGAAGCCCAAGCAGAAGGAAGCCCCCAAGGGCCCGCAGATCGACAAAATTGTTAGTGTTCGTTTCCACAAGGACTCGATGGAGGACGCCGAAGTCTCAATGGAGTTCCTAATCAAGTGGAAGGACACTTCATACCTTCACGTGAATTGGCTTTCTGTCCGAGAAATCGAAGAATTCGGGCAGCACGCTATTCAGCGCATGAAGCGTCATCTTCAAAAGAATAGTCGCCTAGTGGAGGAGGCACGAGAGACTGTCGTTGTTGGCGAAGAGAAGGATCTCAGCAACTACTTCAGTGATTCATACATTGAAGTGGACCGTATACTTAACGCGAAGGAGGTCGAGGAGCCCGAGGAATCGAACCCGTACCTCGTCCATCTCCTTGAAAAGGATGCCAGTGATACTGAACAAGATGAAGCAAAGGCGCCAAAGAAGAAGGGTGTCAAGTACTTGGTGAAGTGGCGCGACATGAGCTACGTTGATTGCACCTGGGAGTGGGAAGATCGGCTCACAGATGACCGCAAGATCGCTGCCTTCCATCGTTTTAACCACCCTCCGATTATCAACGGTGCTCACCCTGCAACGTATGCTGATATGCGTCCCGAGCCGACGACATGGGCAAAGTACCAAGAGTCGCCTGTGTACAATAACCAGAATACCTTGCGGTCGTACCAGCTTGAAGGTCTCAATTGGCTGACGTTTTGCTGGTACAACCGTCGCAACTGCATTCTCGCTGATGAAATGGGTTTGGGTAAGACTGTTCAAGCAACTTCCATCCTCGAGCATTTGCGCCAGCGCGAGTTTATTCGAGGTCCGTTCTTGGTTGTTGCCCCGCTTGCTACGTTGGGTAACTGGAAACGAGAGATTGAGACATGGACTTCAATGAACTGTGTCGTGTATCACGATTCTGAGGGAGGATCCGACATCCGCGCGTTCATTCGAGAACAAGAGTTCCACTTTGCTAGCGAAGCCCATCGCCGACGTGGCATTTACAAGTTCAACGTTCTGGTGACATCATACCAGACGCTTATGATGGATGCCGAGTTCCTCGACTCTATTCATTGGCGGTACATTGTGATCGATGAAGCTCATAAGCTGAAAAACCGTGAGGCGAAACTACTTCAGGTACTCCACGATTTCACGTGGGATTCGTGTCTACTGATGACGGGAACCCCGTTGCAGAATGGCGTGTTCGAGCTTTGGTGCCTGCTAAACTTCATTGAGCCCGAGAAATTCCCGAGCCAGCAAGAGTTCTATGATGAATTCGGAGATTTAAATACTGCAGAACAGGTTGCTCAGTTGCACGAGCAGTTAAGACCGTACATGTTGCGTCGTGTGAAGGAGGATGTGGAAAAGAGCATTCCGCCGAAGGAAGAAACCATCGTCGATGTGGAACTGACTACGATGCAGAAAAAGTATTACCGTGCAATCTTTGAGCGCAACCGCCAGTTCTTGAACATGGGCGCGACGGGTACCGTTGCCAATCTGGTGAACGTTGAAATGGAACTACGCAAGTGCTGCAACCATCCGTTCTTGATCCGTGGCGTGGAGGATAAGGAATGCGCCGGTTTTGACGAGCAGTTGCGAATGAAGATCTTGACTCAAGCAAGCGGTAAAACGGTGCTGCTTGATAAGCTGCTCACCAAATTCCGCCAGGAAAATAAGAAGGTTCTTATCTTTTCGCAGTTCAAGATCATGCTGGATATTATCGAGGACATGTGCCAGCTACGAGGTTACAGCATGGAGCGTCTGGATGGTTCTGTTCGTGGAAACTCCCGTCAGGCAGCAATTGATCGCTTCAATAACCCAGACTCCGACACGTTCGCGTTCCTTCTGAGTACCCGCGCTGGTGGTGTGGGCATTAACTTGATTGCGGCCTCTGTAGTGATCTTGTTTGACAGCGATTGGAATCCTCAGAACGATCTTCAGGCAGTCGCGCGTTGCCACCGTATCGGTCAAACGCAGTCTGTGAACATCTATCGTTTGGTGACGAAGAAGACGTACGAAGCTCAAATGTTTGAGATTGCGTCGAAGAAGCTCGGAATGCACCACGCCGTGTTCGAGACTGGAGGAGTTCGCAATGAGTTCGACGGCGAAGACGACAGCAGCGGCAATATGATGTCGTTGATGTCGTTAGATCGTGAGAAGGTTGAGATGATGATCAGGTATGGTGCGTACGCCATCATGGGCGAAGAAGACGAGCAGGACCCTGAAAATCGCGCTATCAATGAGCTCGATATCGATCATCTTCTGTCGAACAGTCGTACTATCCGATATGACCCAACGAAATCTGGTGGCAAGGAGAATAGCGGAGATGGCGACAGCGACGAAACGCCTGTGACTGTTTCCCAGAGTAGTGCTCTATCATTTTCGAAGGCAACGTTCACATCAGAATCTGCTGACACGACCATCGATTTCAATGACGAGAAGTTCTGGGAGAAGGTCCTTGGCCCTAAGCCTGTGCAGGTGCTGATGACGAAGGTCCAGGAGGGTTGGCTCAAGACGGCTTCACAAGACGATGTTAAGGGGTTTCTGTCACAGTTGCGCGAACTAGCTCGCGCTGTTGTTAAGGAGCGGCAACGAGGCAAGTCACTAGCAGACGCGGACCAAGTGCTAGCGATCCTGATTGAACTGAAGGTAACCGGTTGCGTTATCAAGGGGGTTGTGAACGTCCGCGAGGTTGCCACTGAATGGCTCCAGCTGATTGAGCGTCCCAGACGTCGGCGCAGCCAAGACGTCGGGGATCAGCTCATGTATCTCGAGTTCCTTGACGGGCCCAAAGAGCAGCCTCCTAAAACCAAGAAAGGTGGTGCTCGTCGCAAACGTACACCGAAAGCAAACAGCAAGAGCAAGGAGCACAAGCTTTACAAGAGTGATGACGAAGATATTGCTGAAGATGAAGGCGATCTGCCTAAGCGGAAGAAGGCAGCCCGCCAAGCGTCTGGTGGTAGAAACCGCAAAGCCTCGTCACCTAGTGGCCGTGTGCAAAGCGGTATTCGTATCACACTGAAGCGGCCGCAGAGTACTGAAGATTTCGGCATCGTGAAGGTGGCGAGCAGAAATCACAAGGTACAGAAGAAGCTCGATAAATCACCCGATGACGCTGATTCACCGTCAACGCCTGCTAAAAACGAGCAACCTGCTCGGAGGCAAAATGCCGTTGAGGAGGAAGAAGAGCACGCAAGTGGTTCTGATGCGGAGGCCGAGGAGGAGGAAGAGGAGGAGCACGAGGACGAAGAAGAGGAAGAGGAGGAGGAAGACGAGTACGAGGAAGAGGAGGAGGAACCTGAGAAGAAACGCTCCAGAAGCCGACCACGCAAGAAGGCAAAGACTAGCGGTAAATCCCGGAAGGCTGCTAAGGACAACGTTGACCCTCAGGAGGACGAAGAGATGTGGTGCCGCGTATGCTTCAGCGATCAAGGCTTCCTTGACGATCCTATCGTCCAGTGCGAAAAGTGCTCCGTCGCCGTCCACCAGGTGAGCACTACTGTTTTCTCTATTTTGTGCATGCTGCCGAGCCCGCCCTAACGTTGTTTGCATCTGCGCAGTACTGTTATGGCATTGATGCAGTACCTGAAGGAGAAGAGCCGTGGTTCTGCGACTTCTGCGCTGGACCGGACGGGTCTCCTGCCGATGCGGTACGTTTAGTCTCGCTTCGATGCTTCCTCTACCCCCTCAAAGTTCTGACATTTTGACTGATCGGTATCTATTGCAGACGTGCGAGTTGTGTCCTTTGAAGCGCCCGAAGAGTGCATTTAAGAAAACGGTCGAGAATAAGTGGGTCCACGTGGTTTGTGCCTTGTGGGCCCCCGGTGTCCAATTTTCAGATGTGGAGCGCATGAGTGGCGTAAAGCACGTGGCTGCTGCTGTGGAGGAGCTGAAGGGCTCGGCTTGTGCGTTGTGTGAGGAGGAGGGTGGCTGCATCAAGTGCATGCGCGGCGGATGCTCGACGTACTTCCACCCGTTGTGTGGTCGTGAAACCAAAGGTGCATACGATATGTTTATGAAAGAAGGGGGGCAGCTGCAAGCGTTCTGCCGAAAGCACCGAACGCACCGGAAGCGTAGTTAGATACTTCGAGTTTGTCCACCCTAGAAGTCTTCGCTTTACGGCTTCTATGATAATGTAGCAGACTGGTTTTAACCGTATGTAGCACCCGCTCTGCCCTCGTGTGATTCAGGTCAAAGCAACTCGTACTCGCGGATGGCTCGCTCCAGCTGGGAGTCAAATTGCCGGATCCAAGACTGGTCGAGGAAGCGGTTGGACTTCTTGGTCCACTCCAGCTCGTCTAGCGCCTTGGAAAGATGATGGTACGATATGAAGCACTTACTGTTTGGACTGCGTGTCTGTGACTGAGAGCTCGTAGGCGGAGAGAGCGGAGACGGCGTCAACGAAGCACTGCCCCCCCCCGCAGCCGCAAGCTCAACAGAACGGTCCACCAGCGAGCTGACGAAGGCATCATTTATTCCAGGAAGTGCCAGGCGTCCGATGAGAGATCGCAACTGGTTGGCATTCATCCCGTCCCCGTCTTCCTCCTGTGCAGCTTTGAACTCGTCGAGGATCTGCTGCTTGGCCTTGGTTTTCATGACCGTGTTGTGCTTTTGGGAAGCCTTGTTCTCCGATTGCTTCCGCGGGCCATTGAGCTCTTTCTTAAGCTGTTCGCGTTGGGCTTCATTGCGTCGAGAAACTCGTACCAGCTCTTCGAACTCATCCACGTCGATGGATCCGTTTCCGTCCTTGTCGATATGCAGGAGGAACTCACGTGCTTGATCGGGTGTTAACTGGATCTCCATCTGCGAAAGCGTGTCGATCATCTCTTCGGGCGAAATGCTGCCGTTGCCATCGGCGTCGCAGAAGCGGAAGAGATCGATCACTCGGAGTCGCTTGCGCTTCATGTAGCTGTCGATGCGCATCACGACGTCTCGAATCAGAGCTTGTTTCTCTTGTGTGCGCTGGTCCGTCGTCTGGTACGTGCCAGCGAAGGCTGTGTCGGTCACGCCTTCGGTGCTGGTTCCAGCAGATGGAGCTGGAGCGCTCGTAGCATTGGATGGAGCCGCACCGGAACGCTGAAGATTTGTCGAGCTGGCGCCGCGCTGCAACGTGGAAACGCGTGTTGCTGGTGGTGGGGAGGAGGCATTGGCCTGGGCTGCTGGAGAAGACTCGGGCTTCGATGACGTAGTCCGTACCTGGTCTTTTTGTGGTGCGGGGATTGATCCATTAGAACTCCGCTTCATCAGAGGAGCGAGAGGCTTAGTCCCCGGGATGCCAAGCTTCCGGAAGCTCGGAATGTGAGCTGTGTTCCGGCCCGGAGTGTCCAAAGCATTCTTTTGTGCGGCTTCAATTTGCTGCGATCTGCTGGCACCGTCTACTTCAGGCCCTAGCGACGTGGCAGGCGATAGCTTGTCTCTACCCTCGGCCAGTATTTTCTTGAGTGAGTTCTGCCAGTCACTGTTTTTTGAAGTTCGTCGCCGAAGCTCGTTGGACTCTTCCTGGTTGTCACCTGCGTCACTCTTGCTTTGGGCGGATTCATCGATCGACGCAAAGGAGCCCCTGCTCATGTTGGACTCGCGCGAAAGGCGACTCAACAAACCCATTTCCGTGTTCGGCGATCTTTGGGATTGAGCGCGTTTGAGCATGCTCGACTTGCCCGCTTTAGCCACTAACAGATTCTCTCCAGAGTCATGAGATGGCACGCGCTTGATAAACCCGGGGGCATGTGTGTATGCACTATCGGTCAGATCGGGCAGGTCGGTGAGCGAGATATCACCGTCCGCACCCTCGTTGGTACCGTTGCGCGCAAGTCGATGATGTCCTTCACGAGCTGCGCTGAGACGCTGGGACTCCTCCAGAATGATCTTCATCTCAATCTCACCTGAACAGAATGACGAAAGGTGAGCAAAGTGCTGCGGTTTATCAGAGCCACGTACACCACTTGACGGTACGTACTGACTTTGTCTTGAGCCTCGGCGTCTTCCTCGTATCCCAACACGAAGATGTTCCTTTGCACGCTTCGGATGATGCCATTGTAGATTCGACCGTCGGCTAACTCCTTGAGAAAGCGAGTCCCCTCAGTCATCGACAACTCCCGTCCGTGCATCGGCGTGCCGCTGAGTCGCGGAGCTGCTTGTCGCACTCGACGCTTGAGGAAACTGCGAATGATGCCCTGGATGAGTACAAGCCCCTTGCGGAACGTTACGCCGGACGAGTAGAGGTGCGCGTCGCCCTTCTCGCGCACCTCCTTCGCAGCGGCGTCCTTGATATCGCGGTTGGGCACCCGACAAGCCTCACAGAGCTGGAGGAGGAACTCGAGAGTATCGGGGACGCTAGCGCCTGCTAGCACTTGAACAGGACTGACGAGTAGAAGACAGGGAATGCGGGTGCGACCGGAATGGGCACTCATCACGAAGGTCACGAACGCAATGGCGCGTGTCAAGAAAGCAGCCTACAGCGGTGCAACGACAAAAAAAAGTAAATCGCGGTTCCAGTCGGCAGTCACTATTCCTCATAGTTGGTACCTTGGCCTGCTTGGTAGTCATCGCAGAAAACTCGAGTTGTTGCTCCGAGAAGAGGTCGTACTCGCCCAGGGTTTCGACCAGTAGTTTGTGCAGGAAGGTGAATGGAGGTCGCGCCAGGACTTTGTGGCTCACGGCAGTCGTTTGCACCACGCCCATGAGTGCCTGGTACGTGCGCGCCACAAGATCATTCGCTGCCATTGTCGTGCCAAGGCCTGGAGTTCTCTCGATTGTTAAAACTTGCCACGCGTTACGCCTGACATGAAGCCCCGATCTAATTTAGTGGAGCCACTGGTATAATATACCAAATCTCATAGTAGGAGCCTTGGCGGCCTCCACTTCATACCCCGTTATTAACCCAGCGAAAGCGCCTTGAACAGAGCACAGCACGCTGGCTGCAAACACACGAGGCGGTGCATATTCTTGTGGAGATCACCGGGACTTGATGCACCTTGTGGCGCCGTGACCGGTACCAGTTTGTCGGCTCAAGTTGAAGTTGACCTTCACTCACAAAATGAGTTGAACCCGCTCACATCCGTTGCTTCTCAACCTGTTTTTCCATTGATGGCTTTGTCATTGGCGTGAATGAACGTCCCAACCCGGTTTGAGCTCCGCCAGCTTTGCTCACTCTCCAAGTTGCTTCAAGCACCTCAACCGTACGACCCCATCTCAAGTCTCCAGCTCGACGACGATGATCAACTTGGTGTTCCTACTCGACATCACTGGCTCCATGAGCAACGAGCTGGCTGGCGTCAAAGAGACTGTGCGCCACCTCGTGGCTTCCGTGTTCGAGGAGGAGTACGCAGTCATGATCACCATCATCACGTTCACCGAGAGCTCGCAGGGCTGCTTCGTGACGAACCACAGCTTCACAGAGGGAGATGAGGCCATCAGCTTCATCAAGTCCGTCCAGCTTTGCGTGCCTCCTGGAAACCCGAGCGTGAGCGCCAACGGAGGAGACGGTGACGAAAACCAGAAGGCTGCCTTTGCTGAGCTGCTCACGCTGGACTGCACCATGCCCACTATCGCTTTCCTCATCACCGACGCGGGTCCGCACCTCCTTGCCGAGTCCAGGACGCGCGAAGCCGAGCATGAGATCAACTTCCTCAAGGAGAAGCACTCGGTAGCGGACTCGGACATGTTCAACGTGCTCGCCTTGGTCCAAGCGCACTTTGAGGGCAATCTCATCGTGAACATCGTCAAGTACGTCAAGAACAGCGACCACCGCATGTACGGCAGCATCGCCAAGAAGTTCGACGGAGTACTCATCGAGCCCAAGGTGCGCGCAGCGCAGCAGCTCGCGAACGGCCTCATGGTCATCCTCTCCAAGATGTTCGACCGCTGCGCCGGAGGAACTTTCGCAGCGGCGACTGAGGGGGGAGACACCCCTGCGAACGACGCCGCCCTCGACACCTTCATCTTCTACGACTTGGAGGCCTTCAGCGTGCCGTCGTGTGAAGCGGAGGTCAAGAACAACTGCATCCCGGTGGCTGGCGACACGCGTGACGTGCTCTTCGCCTTCCTGGATCGAGCCACAGTTGTGGTCGGCGATCGGTTCGCCAAGCGGGCGATCGCAGCCTCGGGCTTGCGCGAGCAAGTGGAGCTGCTGATCATTATCGCGCAGTGCCTGACAGGTAAGCTAGGATACAACGACGCGCTGGACCGCGCTACCGCGCTCGTCGACAAGATCCGTGAGCTGATGCCGGAGGAGAACCAGAGTCATCTGAAGCTCACGGCGGCGTCGCTACCGAGTGTACTCCAGCAAAAGATCAGCACTACGAGCGAACTCGAGGCGTCGGTCAGTGCCATCACACTGCTTACGACGCAGGAGGCGACGGAAGATGCCCTGAACGAAGAGGATGTCTTCGACCCAAAGACGGCTCTGCAGACGGTAGCTAGCCTGTTCCTCGCGCAACTCGCCGTGTTGCAGCTACCGCAGAAGAACGGCAAGCCTGACTTCATGGACGCGTGGTCGGCCGTCATCACCAAGATCTCCCCGGACGTTGTCACGGCGAAGGATTTCTTGACTCTTATCGGCAGCGAGGAAGCCACGGGAGGACTGAGCATTCGCGCATGGGACTACAACTACGCACAACTCATCGCAGACCCGGACGACGCACTGGGTAGCGCACTGGTGCGTGCAGCTTCCGGTACTCAGGTGCTTGACATCCTCACGGGTCTGCTGTCGGGAGCTCCAGCTGGTCAGTTCTGCCCGAACATGTTTCGTGGCACGGTGGCAGCCTCGCTGATGGCATTGATCGAGCAGCGCGACGAACCCTTGAGCGATTTCCAGTGGGAGCTGGTAGTCAAGCTAGTGCACTCGATCCGCCTTGTCATGAGCGGAGCTGAACGTCTGCCGACGATGCCTGTAGACCCGGAAGCGGCTATGGGGAAGCTGCTCTTCCGACTGCTGCGTCGTACTGAGAACAAGTACGATGGCGAGGCCCTGCTTGCCGTGCTGAAGGAGCTGCTGGCGACGCGAGTGCACAAGTTTATCCGGTACAACGAGTCCCGATACCTGGCGCTGGTGGAGCGTATGGTCCGGTACACGCACGAGAGTGTTACCGAAGACGCGTTCGACCCGCACGCACTGGACCAGGATGTGTGGAAGTTTGGCCCGAAGAAGGCGCAGAAGTTTGTTGTGGAGACACCGTTCTTCCACGCGTTTGAGCGGTGCGCCAACAACCTCATCCGCTGCGTGACTGTCTCACCGAACAAGTCGGGAGATGCCACACAGACGGTGCCAACGCTGCAAGAACTGTGGCCGACGTGCGCGGAGGAGCTGCCGAAGTTCCTACTCCTTCAGAAACGATCTGCGCGCTACCACATCGTTCGCGATGCCGGCGCAGCAGACGGGAAGATCAACTGGGAGCTGAACAGCAAAATGGACGAGAGTCTTGAGAGCGCGACGTACCAGGCATTGGCGATGCAGGTGCTGCGTAAGAAGTACGACGCGTTCTTGCGGGAATTGCGCGAACGCCGAGCCAACGAAGCAGCCGAACAGAGGTGGAGCCGAGCGCTGAAGACCGCGCGGGCTCCGTCCATGGGCGAGTTCCTGGACAAGCTTGCTCTCATTCGTGACAGCGCCAGCCAGGAACACTCGCTGCTCTGGAAGGCGCTGAAGCAGCTTAGAAGCAGCAAAAAGAAGGAGGTCGAGCACTACGAAGAGAAGCTGGAGGTGCTGATCACCGGGCGAGTGAAGGCGAGCGATGGAGAGTACGAGGTCGTCTTCAACCGCGGCAACCTGCACCCGCACCCGGACAAGCTGGCTCCAATGTCTGCTGATTTCCAAACCAAGCTCTGTGAACTTCGCCGCAAGTACGACTGGCCGCTGCACCACACGTACCGCGAGGGTAAGCCCAACCACAATGGCTACTCGAACAAGAAGCCTTCCGAGTGGGCCAAGAAGCGCTCGGTCGCCGAGAAGACGTTCTGGGAAGAGTAGATTTGCGTGAGTTACCTGTACTTGTACGTCGAACGCGGAGACAGCCGTGCCACCATAGCCAATACTACGTAGCACGTAGCAAATCAAAATCGCTGTTGAAAGTCACATTCGGACGTCGTGGGTCTGGGTCTGACAGCACGTTCTACACGACAAACGGGGGCCTTTCGTGATCACCTCGACGGCGAAGGTCTTGCAGACGACGCAAACTAGCTTGCGTAGGGGCGAGAAAGCTGTTCTTTGGTCGACCGGCGGTGGGGGTTCTCCTCGCTGGCAACTGAGTGGTCGAAGTGGAGATGTCCACTGCGGCACCTCGACTGCGTGCCCATGTTGCTGCCTGACGCATCGCATCACGTTGCTGGACTTGCGTTTGACTAGGTCGCCGAGTAGTGTTGGTAGCAATCCGATTTGGGCGTCTAGTGCTGAACTGAGGGGCGTCCACTTGAAGCAGGCTATCAAAATCGGGTCGATACTGCTTGGCAGTCGGCGTGGTAGGCTTCAACACTGAGCGAGGCGTCCTTGTTCGAGATGCCGAGGCGGTTGGTTCGCTCGGCGCTTGCTCATGGGTGGCAAGACCCGCGTTTTCTTCCTCTTCATCCTCGTCAATGTGGTGGCTGGATGCTATGAGAGAGTCCAAAATGTCGTAGCCACTGTGCGTAAATCCTCGTGCGCTGGCATCCTGTTGTGTCTGCTTTGGTGTTGTCGCAGTCGACCGACGGAGACTGCTTCCGCCACGTTTCTCAGCCGATCTGGTACCTGCACTAGCTGGTCTTTTCCTCACTGGAGCCTTCTCCGGAGCAGAACTCCTCGCCGCAGTTCGTGTCTTCCCTTCTTTCTCTTTCTGCGCAACTCGCTGTTGCTGCTGCAGTTGCAAGTGTTGCAGCAACTTCTTCTGCCGCACTCTGATCTTTTCGGACAAGTCCAGCGACTCCTGTAGCGAGTCGCAGTGCGCCTTGAGCTTCTCGTACGCCTTCTTGCTCTTTGCAGCGTCCTGACACTTCTTCTCTGCAATAGCGAGAGCTTTCTTCGTCCTCTCCAGCTCGAACTTGAGCTGATCCCTCTCCGTCGTCACATTGTGGAGCTCCCTCAGCGTCTTCACCGTGCTGGTCTGGGTGCCAACCCTCCCAGTCCCTGTCAACTGTTCCTTAGTACTTCCCCGTCTTCTCTCCACGGCTCTAGGCGTCTGCAGCTCACCAAAATCCACACGCATACTAATTAGACCCTCCTCTTTCACCCTAGACCCTTGTCAGTCTTCTATCTCCTCTGCATCCCTACCTTATAGCTCTTAACCTCCTCCACCTCCGCTTTCGGTGTAAACATGAAACTAGACGCATCTAGCGACGTGCTGCGGTTGCCATTGGCGCGCAGTTTCAGCGTGAGACTGGCCACGTCCTTCTGCAGCTCTTCCAGCCGCGTTTCCAGCCTGTTACGGCGTCTAAAGTGCGCGTGCGCGAAGGCCCCGCCCTGGTCCTCGGCTTTGCTCTCGTCCTGCTCCTCCTCCTGGAACCGTGGGGCCACGATGGGGCTAGGGCCGTTGCGGAAGTGCCAGTCCTCGCTGTCGGCGGCGTTCGCAAGGTCCGAAAGGCGCTGGCGGCGCTGCTCGGGCGTCGTGAAGGAGAAGGACGGCGAGCTCTCCGATGGTGGCGCCATGTTTGACACGAACGGCGCGAATGGATACATTTGATTTGAATTATCTAAGTGTGTACCACGTAATGTACGTGGTACACAAAATATAATGGTGTTGGTTGACGTAAATTAAATGTGGGCCACATCGTTTGTGTACGTGTGGTGAAAAGGCGCCGTAAGTTGAAGCTGTTGCTACACTTAACGGACCGGAGGCTGATGCCGAGCGAGAAACGGCATGCGGCGGGGCTCCTGGGGGAGCAAGAGGGTCTCGGGGCGAACTGGAAGTCGGCGCAGTGCGTGACGTCTCTGTACGACTCGTACATCCAGCTGCAGAAGGAGAACGAGCAGTTGCGCGACGATGCGCGGCGGCTCCAGCACGAGAGCGAGTTGCAGAGCAAGCAGCACACGCTGCGGGCGCCCGAGGACACGCGCTGCGACGAATTGGAGCAGGAGATTCGACTTCTTCGCAGTGAGAAGCTGCGGGTGGAGGAGGCGCATCGACTGGAGCTGCAGAAGCTCGAGGCTAGAGCTGCCGCCAGCGAGACGCAGCACCAGCAGCTAGTGGCCAAATACCAGGAGAGGTTCGAGTTCGACCCCCTTGAAGCCAAGAGGGCGGCGATGGCGGTCAAGACCGTGCAGAATACGCTGCAGAACGTCATGCTGGAGAAGGAGGAGCTCGGGCTTCGGTACGGCGAGCTCAAGGAGCTGTACCGGAAGTTTTACACCGAACAGACGCAGATTGTGGAGACGCTGAAGCAACGCGTGAAGACGTTCGAGCAGCAGAGAGTGAAGGTCGGGCAACAGCGAGTGGTCAACGCGCTGGTGGCGTGGTCGACGAACCAGATCCAGAATGCGTGGAGCAAGTGGCTTGCGCTGGCAAAGGACAAGAGACTGCAAGAGGAGAACAACGAGAGGATGGTCAGCTTGGAGCGCAAAGTAGACGGTCGCGTCGCCAAGATCCGAGGGAGTCAGGCTGCAATGCTTGCGATGAGGCTGTTGCAGCAAGCTGCTAGACGAGATTTCCAGCGGTGGAGAGAGTGGACACGGCGGAAGGTGGAGCGTCGGCGTAAAGGTGCTGGTCTTACAGAAGCGAGATGTCGGACGAAGGTTCAACGCGTTATGACATGCTGGCGACTGGAGTGTGAACGCGCGAAGGATCATCGAGCTGGTGTGCTCAAGGTTGAGCGCCTTCTGAGCTGCCATTCGCAGCGTTGGGGGGTGCGAAGATGGAGCGTGCAAACTTTCTGTCTTACTTTGGCTGAGAAGGATCGGAAATTGAGTACTTTGAACGGAACGATGGAGCTCCAGACGAAGGCAATTGTAGATCTTGAGCTGGCACTCGATGACGCTCGGAACGCAAGACGAGAGTTGCAGGCGCGTCACGAGGAAGAAACCACAGCTCATGCGGAGACTATGGAGACTCATCGGGCTGCTCAACTAGCTGTCCGGCAGAAACTCGGGCGCTTCTTTACGAAGCAATCCGACCGACAACTGCTGAAGAGTGTACTGCGTGAGTGGGAGGTCACTGCGAAGTATCTGCAGGGATTACACCAGCGCACCGACTTGGTGAAAGAGAAGCTCCGGACACTCAAACTTCGGCGATCTGTGTACGGTTGGCACTGCAAAGCGCGCCAAAGCCACAAGAAGCGCATGCAAACCCAGCACATCCTCGGGCGTATGCGTCAGTTGAGCGTTCTCAAGTGCTTTAACTCGTGGAAAGAGCGCCTCAATGAAGAGAAGGCACGAAAGGCAGCTCTGCTGTACGCTGTGAACCGAATAAGGAATCGAGGCGTAGCTCGGTGCTTTACACAGTGGGCAGAATTTAGGCAGCAACGGATCTCGCTTCGAAATGGCATCGAGGTGCTGCTGAGGCTCGCCTTGAAACAGCAAGTGTCCTTCAACTTCAGTTCCTGGAAAGAGCGAGTTACGGAACTGAAGATTGAAGCCCACGTGCGGCAGCAGCAGTTGATTCAACAGGCATGGGAGCATCGACTGGAGCAAGCAAAGAGAGCTTTGAATTTCCAACGAGAGTGCTTTAGCCGCTGGCACGATATGGTGGTCCAAAGACAGAGACGGGATGGCGTGGTGAAAAGATGCCTAGCACGACTGAAAAATGGTTCGCAGGCGAGAACGCTTGGCAGTTGGCGTGAATTTGTTGAGTGTCGAAAGACACAACGCGAGCTTGTGCGCAGGTGGGTAAGTCGATGCCGCACCGGCGCTTTACAACGTGCGTGGAATCGATGGCAACGTCAAATTGTGTTGAAGGAGCAGCAGCTTTTGATGCTCCGACTACAGGAACAACGCAATGCTGAGCTAAAGCAGCTTGAGACGGAGTTTGACCAGTACAGGAAAGCTCAACAAGCGTTGCTTAAAGAAGCGGAACAAGTACAGACAGAGCAAGAGAACAAACTGAAGGAGACGATCGTACGTCTACAGGACGAAGAAAAACGAGCACAACGCTTGGCCGGTGCTGTTGAAACTCTGTGCTCAACTCGGGAACGAGGGTCAACTCGGCTGCGGTGCTTTAAGGCGTGGCAAAAGGTTGTTCGACGCGTGGTTTGCAATCGTAGAACTGTAGACGCGTTCCAAACCGGTTTGGATGTCCGACAAACTCGTGCAATTCTGGCAAAGTGGAGGCACTTTACAACTCACCGAAAACGTCTGAGAACGGTATTCACAACGATCCAGTCTTGTTTCTCGCGGTGGTGGCAGATTCAGTGCCTCGAAGGGTGGAAAGAGGCAAGACGGAGGAGCAGAGCTGTACAGATATTCTCAATTGTGTTCGCTCGCAACTCCGAAATGAACATATCACGAGAAGTGTTCATGGAATGGAGAAAGTTGGCGAGGACGAACCATCTACTGCGCAAGACGTTAGAGAAAATCTGGCTGGGCTCCGTGCACGCCAAAATGCGGCAACAGTTTACGCATTGGGCGGAACTTGCAAGGGCAGCGGCAGCAAAAGAGCAGATCGAAAAACGAAACATAGCGCTGACCGCGATTCGAGCCAAGGTGTGGTGGAAGCAATCCGTCTCAACGATGCGCTTTTGCTTTTTAGAGTGGCGAGATACTCTCGAGTCGAGGAAGAAGCAGCGTCTCGCAGAACGTAAGCTCCTTCTGTTCCAGCAAACGCGTCTTATTACAGTCTGCTTCAAGGCTTGGGCAGAGTTTGTAGTAGCAAAGGGCGCAGAAGACGACCGCAACCACCAGTTTGTAAGCTGGTTGCGAAAGGTTCAGCGGCGAAAACAACGGCGTGCGATGGCTCTGTGGAAAATGCTGCTAATCCGGAACCAACAGCGAGATTTACACGAGTTGAAGCAACTACGAAATGTTCAACAGGAGGAACTCGAGCTTCAAAAGGAAGAAATATCGCTGTTACGGCAGACCGCTGCTCAAACAAAGCGCGAATTGGCTGATGTCACGGGCGTGCACGATGAATCGACGACGAAGGTGCAGTATTTAACAGAATGTGGATTGGTGGCGAAGTATTTCAACGCGCTCAAGCTGAAGGTTTCCATCGGGGGATACCAGAGTTGGGCAGTTCACTTTTGTCAGAAGAATGCACGCCGACGGCACCTCGCAGAGCTCTTCTCTAACTGGTATTCGTTCTCGCAAAACTGCCGTGCAGTGAAGTTGATTGTTGCCCAGAAAGTTAAAACTTGCCATGATGCACTGACCCGCACTGTTCTGCGACAGTGGCAGTGTATTGCCAGCCATCAGCGCGTGATGAAGCAAAAACACCACAAGCTACAGCAGCGAATCCGTGTACATGTGATCAAGAGCAATTTTGCAGAATGGCGTCGTTCACTTCATTGTGAAAGAGACATTTCCACGGCAGTGAATCAGCTTGAAATCATAGTCCGAAGGCTGAAGTTGAAGAACGCACTCCTATGCTGGCACCAGAAGTGCCTTCAGGAGAGAAACCGAGCGCTTGAGAAGAGGGAAAGGCACAAAAAGATCATGCACTTCTTAATGGGAAGGCAAGAAGCGGGGCTCGTGCGTACATTTCACTCGTGGAAACAGTTTGCACAGACCAAGCAAGCAACTCGAGCGAAAGCACAGCAACGTTATACCACGAAATGCCAAGCTATTCTCGCTCGTTCCTGGCATTGCTGGTACTCAACCGTGCGGACAATGAAGCTGCAACGGAAGTCTGCTATGTGCTTACAAGCCACAACAAAGCGATACTACTGCCGGGTTGCATTGTCAAGATGGAGGCGATATCGGTTCATGAGCCAGATAGCATCTCTGCAGACTGACAAAAAAGAGCTATCCAACCAAATTGCCGAGTCGAGTCGTCGACTGCAAAGCAAATCTACGAGTGTCGAGCAGCTTTCGACTGAATTGATGGAGCTCCAAGGTAAACTTTACGAAGCTGAAGCGAGATCATCGGCTGTGAGCTCGGTAGTGACGTCTCAAGAGGAAACACGCAGCAAACATCTAAGTTGTCTGAGTGCTTTGAGCAAGATCATGCTGAAACGATCCGTTTCTAAAGAGGTATCGGAGGCGTTCGCATTGTGGAAATCCAAACTCTTCGATATACGAAGAAAGCACCGAACACTTACACGTGTGGCTAGTATTCAACAAAGCCGGAGGCGATTGTTCGCGTTTTGGCTTTGGAAGGTCAAGACGCTGCGGTGGCGACAGCTAGAATCCCTGCAGAAGCTGTGCGGGAAGCGTGATCTACACACAATCCTGCGTCGATGGAAGAGATTTTCCAGAATTCAAGCAAAACTGAGGCTCTTTCTCACTAAACGCTGTCTGCTTTCGTGCGTAAACCGGAGCTTGCCCGTATCGATTGCGTTCAGGCTTTGGAAAGCCAAGTCGGTAGAGCTTACTGCTCTTCAGCAGGTGACAACACTTCACACGGAACTTCGGATCGAACAAGACTCGGCTTGTACGCATTTGCGAAGATTGGCTCTCGGCAGATGGTGCTGGATAGCGTATCACCACCGCCTACGGCAAATGAGAGCCTTCCTTTCACGGTGCTACGCTAACTCAACGAAGAACAACGCACTAAAGCATCGTCAAGTTATCGAGGAGATGCACATGAATAGTGAAGCTGCACTCGCCAAGGCCAAAGAGCAGAGCGAGGCTAGAGCTCAGGAGGAAATGGGAGCTCTGGCGACTACAGAAGAGCAGTTGACTGCTGGGGCATCCTTCCAAGCGCTACAGACGCTCATCCGTCGATTGTTCCAGCCGACGACCGTGAAAGAACTGTTTGTCAGCGTGGCCAGCACATTTGCGCAAATACTGCACGGCAGTGCTGCGGTTCTCTTCCTCTTTGATCCCAGCAGCAACGAGCTTTGGACACAACGTGAGGAGAATCAACTCATCCAAGTACCAGCATCTCTGGGCATTGCTGGTAGCACACTGTCGAGTGGATCAACCCTCATCATCACCGATGTAGCAGCGGACCCGCGCTTCCATCCTATGGTTGATCAGTTTGTCATGAGCGCCTTGCGGCAGGACGATCCCTCGACAGCCTTGATGATGCCAATTTCTCGGCCTAATTCGCAACACCCAAAGCCAACGGTTGGTATGATGTCGTCCGCACTGGTCTCCACGGATGGTGCGTAAAGCTTCGACACTTGTTTAAAGCTCCCTCATGCCAAGCTGACTTCTGACTGTGTTGTTACTTGTTCAGGTGCAGTATACGGCATCCTGCAAGTGGCTTTCCCCACTTCAAAGCTTTCTCCAGGCGATCTGCGAGTTCTTGTCACCCAAACGCTGCTCTACAGCAAGGCTTGCTGCTTCTATGGTGCGTTGGCTGAGCTTGCAGCGAACCTTGTTTTGATTTGACGGCCCAGGTCCTTACTGTGTTGTTGGTCCTGGCGTTATTTTGTTTCAGTGGAGCAGATCGTCTTCGAGATGCTTCGCAAATGCCGTGATCGCGTTCGAGCTCGAGCTCCGCACAAGTTCATCAAGCTGTTCAAGCAAAGCAAAAACTGGCGGAAGTACTACGCATTGATCGAGCGCAAGGCTACAGACATGGAAACCAAGCTTCGTGACGTGCTGGAAGAACGCGAACAGCTCATTCAGTCGAAGACTGAGCTTCAAAAGCGCCATCAGCAGGTCAAGGGTAAACTTGAATCCAGCGAGCGCAACACGAAAGACGTTAGCAAGTTGGTGGTCGACTGGAAGAAGAAGCTGGCCAAGTGGCAGAAGGTGCTCGACGAGAAGGACCAAGCGATCGCCGAAAAGACAAACGAGCTCGAGTTGGTGGAGAAGGAATTCGCGCGCTATCGCCGAGAGCGTCGCTCTAAGGACCTGCAGCGTGTGCTGAACTCGTCTTCACCTAAAGCAAGTTTAACTCCAGACCATGACGAATGTGAGGAAGTCATGGTCAAGTCCCAGTCGCTCAGCGATCGTGGTCAGCTCAGTATCCTCCGAGCAGACCAATCCAGACTCAAGAGCCAACTCGTGCGGGCGGAGGCTGACAACCTGCTGCTTGTCAAGGCCATTAGCATGGCCCGCACTCAGCATGGCGATCTACCGAGAACAGTTCAAGCTGAAGTGACGCGAGTCGCAACTCGAGTCTCTCGGCGTGCACCACCACAAGCATAGACCATAGAGTCAAGAGAAAACAAAGTACCAGTATTATCCATGCTCTGAAGACGTAAAGTTACTTGTCCGCAGTGAGAGTGTAGTCTGGCGCATCCTTGGACAAGACAACACGGTAGCGGTCTTGCAGGATCTCTGACAGCAGTTCATGTGTTCCAAGTGCCTCCGTGACACGGACGTCCACGCCCGGGTGTCTCGCGCTCACGTCCTCCACGATCTCCTCGATGTCTCCCTTCTCGCCAGCGTGGCGGCCATTGGAGAGGAACATCTTGGCACACACTACAATCCCCTTCTCCACTGTGTAGTGGTCCAGAGCCGCAGCCAGCAGCGGGTCGTTGAAGTCGTACTCGGCACCGTCACGACGCTCCATGCAAGCTGTGTCGACCAGTTTGACGTGCTGGTGGGTCTTGAGCAGGCCGCGCAGCTCTTGCGCAACGAATTCGCGCGACTCGTGCACCTCACGGCTCGGCGTGCCGTGGTCCACGACAAGGACGGTCACGTCCTCGCTCACAGTGTCAAAGTCAACGACTTGGTGGATGCGTTCCAACAAGATCCGAGCGACGCGAGTGTCGTTGGCGTTTTCTTGGTCCACAAGACAGCCGCCAACTCGAATCGTGAACGGTGACGACGGAGCTGGCGACGCTGCAGCCCACACCTTGTTAACTGTCGTGGGCATGAACTCCGTCAGTGTCGCGCTCTTCCCAAAGAACAGCGGCAGCACGACAACTTCGCTCGATCGGTCGCCACGTGCAGCAAGGTGTTCGGTCAGCACCGTCTCGAAGGTCTTCGCCTGAAGGCCATTTAGCTCCTGGGGGTCCACGCGGTTCGAGAACCGGAAGCTGCACGGCACGACAGGCCGACCCAGAGCACGGCTCAGCCGGAAGCTAATCTGACGCATGTCCAGGTACGGCTCCGCACGCAGCGAGCCGATGTTCACGAGCACCACCAACCGTTGAGCAGCAGTCACCAGCGCTGGCGGAGGGACAAGGCCATTGGACTCGCTGAGCTCGCGCTTCTCCAGTTTCTCCTCCTCCAGCACCTGTGCAAGCAGTCCTTCGCGATACGTCGGGTGGATCAACTTGACCCCGAGCTCGTCCTTGATCCGTCCATTCGCACAAATCTTGCTCTCGGCGTAGAAGCTCTTGGCCATCGCGCTCATGTTCTTCTCCGCGTCCTCCCAGGACTGGCTCGGAGGCACGGGCACGCCCAGCAGCTCGCACGCGTAGGCCGTCACTTGATCCGCCGGCGCGGGTTCGTCGTCGCACACGTTGTAGATGCCTCCCGGGTTCGGCCGCGCCGCCGACGCCAACAGAATATTGACGATATCATCCACGTGGATGCGGTTGAACACCCGACCAGGGATGTGAATCCTCGACGCCGTCCCGCTGCGAACCTTGGCGATGGTCCCCCGACCGGGTCCGTAGATGCCTGCGAGACGGAACACGTGAGCGGGGAGCCCCGACTCGAGCCACCGTCGCTCGGCCTGGATCCGCATCTGCGACCGCGTCACGGACGAGCCGACGGGGGCGGATTCGTCCACTGCCACCGCATGGGTCTCACCGTAGACCCCGATGGTCGACAGGTACCCCACCCACTGCACCGAAGCTTTCGTGGCGCGGATCAGGGAGTCCCCCAGAGAGGCCAGCACGGGGTCCTCCTGGCCTTCCGAGCGCCCCGTTGGCACCGAGACCAGCACATGAGTGACCCCCGTAAGTGCGTCTTCCAGCGACGACGAATTGTCGTCGCTCCATCGCTCTCCGTCGAACAGGAAAACGGTTTGCGCCAAAGTTTCCGAAGCTTCGACGCGGAATAAATCCGCTTCGGAGAGGCATAACGGGGTAGCGGCCTCCGCGGAGCGAACGGTGCCTGACACCGAGTAGCCGGCGGCGTGGAAGGCGCGGGCGGCGCGGGACGCAGAGTAGCCCAGGCCGAACACGAAGAGCGTCTTGGCCGGAGAGGACATTGCAATGAGGGGCTGCCTGCGGGAAAGATTGGTTGGTTATTTATCGCAAAATAAATATGACATAAAAAACGTTTTAACAATACCTGCCTGAGGTGATGAGACAATAATTCGTAAATGCCTCCAGAGCTAAAAAATCGAATTCAACTCAACCAAACGTATGCGTATGCTTAATAACATCTTTGAAACTAGTCACTTGAAATGGGGTACTTTGTGAAGTCAAACAATGACGGCTACAACGAAAAAATGCAAGTGCAAAATCGCGATCAAACGAGGTTGTTCCTGCGCAAACCCACGCACAGTAACAGATCGTGCTCCTTTAGATATGCATACTCTGCGTATTAATGATGAGAAGACCAGTTCATATAGGGAGTGAATGGATCGCTTAGTCGCACAATGAGCTCGTAAAGTTAGCTATTTGTGAGCTTGAACT
>LGTU01000040.1:0-83475 GCA_001314425.1 Phytophthora pluvialis | reverse complement strand
AACAAAAATATTAAATATTTTAAAAATATGAAAATGTCAGCTGGTATGAGTGGTTACCCAAAGCTCCAGCCGTATGCGTTTTTGGAGCTCGATTTCCCCGAATGGTTCTTAGAATAGATATGAAGGCAATGTTGTGCGCTGGTTGCTTGATTGTAGCTCTGTTTTCAGTATATGCTTCGATTTTGGCCTCAAAAGACGATTTGAGGCTATCATCATAACTTATCACGCCTCTATACAAGAAGTATGTCTACGGGGGCGGTGGACGCAAATAATATCAAGTACGGCAGGATATCATTGTATATAAGCTCATCTTAGACAGCTTCATCTGTACAATACATTCTGTACCAGTATCCATAGAAATCTTGACTTGTTTAGTTAGTAACTAGGTAGTAGAAGAGCTGGGACCATTAGCCGACCCGCTGGAACACACTGCAGCTGGCTAGATACGGGCAACATCTGGATTTACCTTGTGTCCTCCGAAAGGATAGTGCTTTGTCGGAAGAGAAGGCTCCACGTGAAAAAGGCAGTCTCTCCCGATATACTAAGTCATTCGCCGGGAAAGTAGTTCATTTAGCGATTTACGTCGTCTTTTCCAAGCTCACATACAAGACCAAGTCAAACCGTTCCGATATCTCATGCAGCGCCTGCGATGCACACTCCTGAGTCAGCCCAGAGGTCTCGCCGTGGGACCTGTGTCGCCCGCACGCCTGAACAAAGTATTTGCAGGTCTGGTACTTAGTAATAGGATTCACTTTCGATTGCGAGCACTCTTTGCATTTGCGACCATCTGCCATGTACAAGTTTGCACGAGCAGCACGCACGCGCCAGGTGTCGAATTGCTGAGGTAGGGAGTCTGTCGTTTACTGTAGCCGCGACAACGACAACGAATACATTTGCGTCGCTGACAGCACAAACGTGCAGCCAGCTGGAAAGTTGGAAAGCTGGTATCGTTCGTGCCTCTCTTCGTCAAGTCGAGGGCCATACAGATACAGATCGTTCGGACACACAGATGTGGTAGAACCTGGCAATCAACCTCCTGAACGAGTCGTCATGCCGTCACTCAAGTGTGGCATCTTAGATGTCGTCGTTCAGGGCCGAACAGCGAGAGCTTCCACCTCAGTTTTCCATTTCCTTCTAACCGCACAACTACTCAAGCCCCAACATGCGCGTCTCCTTCGCCCTCGCCCTCCTCGCCGCCCCCGCGCTCGTGTCCGCGACCCTCTCCCCGTGTAAAACCAACAGCAAGGGCAAGTGCCCGAGCGCCTACAACTGCCAGGTGACGAAGGTGTCCGAGGCCATCCAGGCAGCGGAGTGCTCGCACAACACTCGCACGCACAACAAGCAGACCTTTGCCGTCTTCGTACAGGACCACCAGTACGACGGCAACCACGGCTACCCGTACGGTACGTGCTCAGCGTACACGTGCGACGGGCCGACCACGGCGGCAATGAAGAAGGACAAGGACTGCTGGACGTTCTTCTGGAAGTAAGTTATTTCTCCCGCCTCGATCAAAGTGGGAATCGCGGTACTAATAGTGGTTATGAACAGTGGCAGCGGTACGAGCGGTGGCGTCGGCACTGGCTGCATCAGGGACCCCAAGACGGGCGAGTGCGGCTGCGAGAGCTCGATCGACGGCAAGTTCGTCGCCAACAAGACCGACTGCACGTAAGTCGGTCGCCAAGGGATCCGTTCGATGTATTGCGTCGGCCGACTGCTGTCGCGCCTTGAAACAAGGTAGCGAAAAAAGAAGTTCGGAGCCAACTCCTCTTGCCGAAGTAAAATAAACCGTTACGCCGCCAATGAACTCTTTCATGTTGGTAAGCTTAGTCGCAGTCCTGGCAGGATACCGAACTTCTATAAGACAGTAAAACATAAAACTCAAATAGAAGGCCACTTAACAACCAACGATGCTTTCTTGGTGATGCCAAACGGAGTGATCAGTGATCAATGATTGGATGATGCCGGCAATGTACTCGTATATACAAGAATGTATTCTTGTCCCTTTTCTCGTATCGCCAACATGACGCACTGCACAGCAATCATTCCTAGTATACCCCTGCGGGTGGTGCGCGGCAAGTGCAGCCTCCCATTCCCGTCCCAGCGCCCCCGTTGCCATGACGTCCCGCCTGCTGTCCACACGCACGAGGCGGTCGCTGGCGGCGCTCGCGCTGCTGTCCGGTGGCGCCTACGCGGCCGACGACGCCACCGCGTAACTGCTCCGCCGTCTCCAAACGCTTCGTCTCCTCCGTCCGCTAACTCTTTGCTTAACTCTTTGCCTCTCTCTCTCTCTCTCTCTCTAGCAACATCGTCTCGCGGTCGCTGCGCGTGTTCGCCACTGGGGGTCAAGTGGTCTGGGACTACCGACTCTACTTCAAAGGCACCGAGAGAGACGATCCGGACTATCGCCACAAGCTGCAGAGCCTCAACCAACGCATCGCCCAGCGACTCCTCCGCTTGTGCTTCCAGAACGGGGGCATCTACACCAAATTCGGTCAACAGCTGGCCACGTTCAACCACGGACTGCCCAAGGAGTACACGGAGACGCTGGCCCAGCTGCAGGACCAGGCCAAGCCCGTGTCGTTCGACAAGGTCAAGCAGACCCTCGAGGCGGAGATGGGGCGGCCCTGGCACGAGATTTTCAACGAGTTCGACCAGACGCCAATCGCAGCGGCATCGCTGGCCCAGGTGCATCACGCAGTGGACCACGAGGGACGAGAGCTGGCCGTGAAAGTCCAGTACCCGCATCTCGAGAAGCAGATGAAGGCGGACATCCGAGTCATCGGGTGGGCCTTCCAGCTCACCGAGTACTACTTCCCTAATGTCCAGATCCAGTGGATGTTCCCCGAGTTCCAGCGAGCGTTGCTGTCAGAGGTACGTCCGCTTGTTGATAGCAGCATGAACTGCTGTTGATGTTGAGGTTACTAAAAGCTGCTGCTGCTGTAGCTGGACTTTGAAAACGAGAAGAACAACAGCCGCCGCATTGCAGTTTGCTTAAAGCACAACACCGATGTGTACGTACCAATTGTGTACGACGACCTGAGCGCGAAAAGGATGATGTCGATGGAGTTCATCGACGCGCCGAAGATTTCACAAATTGATGCCATTAGAGAGCTTGGCCTCGACCCGTCTGAAGTTGCACGTGTGCTGTGTGAAGTGTTCAGCGAAATGGTGTTCTCCCACGGATTCATTCACTGCGACCCACACGCTGGTAACATCTTTGTGCGCCGCAATCCGGATCCTCATGCCAAGCGCAAAGAACAGCTCGTTCTGCTCGACCATGGACTCTACCGCGAGCTGGACGGTGAATTCCGCAAGACGTATTGCGATCTGTGGCGAGCAATGCTGATGCGGGACAGCGCCTTGCTGGGGGATTGCGGTAGGAGGCTAAATGTCGGAGAGCTTGCAAAATACTTGCCGCTGTTGTTTACGTACCGGACGATCAACCACAAGGGGAGTTTGGACGCGTCCATGAGCGAATCCGAGCGCCAGAAGCTTTCCGAGGACCTAAGCAATATGCGCTTCTCCAACGTACGCACTAGTAGCTTCGGCCCCGTTTAGAAGATACGCAACCCTGACTGACAACGTGCTATCTAGGTCACTGACTTTCTGGAGCTGCTTCCGAGGGATATGATGTTTGTTTTCCGGACGAACAACATGATTCGAGCTCTAAACAAGGATTTGGGAGGAACCACAAGGTGCGAATGTTCCTGGATTCTAGGGGAGGCTACTACGTTGCTGATCATTGCTTGATCGTGTTGTTATTAACACAGGGAGAGATTTTCGATCATGGGAAACTACGCGGTGGCCGGGCATTCTGCATTCTACTCAGCTGCAGCTGAAGCGGGGCCTACTGGGATGTTTGCATCGCTGGGCTACTGGTGGGAGCATATCAACCTCGTGTTTCGCCTTCACGTAGTTGACTACGTGATGTCTGCTATCCAATACACCAAGGGGGAACCTCCGGCCAAGATCAAGCGTGTGGGTTAATGTCGTGCTTCTATCCGTGTGCACTTCTGACCAAACCAACCACGACCTTACAACAGACAAGATCATCAGAATCGCCTTACACATGAACTAAAACAAACCATCTTCTCGTTACCTTCGAATAGCGAAGACATCATCGAATTACCTTATTCAAAGCAGTCGAAAAGCGAGGCGATCTGTTTCTCGACTGTGAAGACCGGGGAGTGCTGGGTGCGATCGGAGTGAAGTCAGCTCGTCGAGTCTCGCTCAATCCTTGAAGCAGTGGCTGAGGGATTTCACGCGGGGAGTGCGACAAAGACGGAAGAGCGGAGATTGCCACTGCGAGTTTGCGTCGAGGTGTCTTGGCAAAGGCCACGCTCGTTGAGACTTTTCGAGGTTCATCATGCATTGCAAACAGACTGCCAGTGCCGATAGAAGAGCCCACCTGGGCGGCTTGGCCGGGTGGTTTTCGTTGCCGTAGGATGTACGGCTGCTTGGAATTCTCAAAGAACGTCATGATCTTTTCTCGTAGTCGGGGAAAGTCAAACGGGATTGTGGCGAAGTAGAGAGCCCCATGCGCGAGGCAGTCGATTGCAACCAGCTGGGTTTTGTCAGGTTCGTCGGGGTTACCGCCGAATAAAATCACTCGGTTTCCTACACGTCCTTGAATTGTTTGAAGTTTCGTGAGAGCTGTGTCGAGCTCCGTTCCAATGTCAAAACACACCTTCAAGGTTACAGCAATATCGGAGAGAATGTCAGAAGACGCACCAGCATTTGGTCAAGCACAGTTTCTTGGCGCGCACTTACCAGATCAGTGTCAAGACTTTCATGTGACCGCAACAACTGGAAGAAATCACGCTCAGCTTTAGTGATCAGCACCGTCCCAAGGCCCAGGAGCTGGATGTAGCGCCCAGTTACTGGCACATTCGTCGCGCTTGCTGAGCCACCGATTAGGATCTTTGGCATCTTGGGTTCCATTGAAATCGGTCTGAACGAGATCACGAACTGTTAGTCATTCCCTTCAAATTGCACCGGGCCAACAAACAACTACGCACCTTTCTCCGTCAACCTTCTCGCCAGCAACACCTTGAGCAGTATCTTCTTCTTCAAACTCGATCGCAATATTGAGGGCGTCACGTGCCGTAAGCTGATCGGACGTGTCGTGGTAATCATTTTCGCCTAAAGCAGCATCCAAGTCGAGCTCAGTATTAGGGCGACCATGGCGTGAGCTCAGTGTTTTGGATTTGTTGCACTTCGCATCATCAGGTGCAGACGCATCCGTTGCTTCGATTGATGGTCCAAGGCTTGCATTGTCATTTTTCACGCCGGCCATATTTTCCGGAACGTCAGCCTCTGTGTTTGCTTGAGTTGAGATCGTAAGTTTGGGCTTGCGACCTCCTCCTACAGCTGGCGATTTCTCTGTTTGTACCCCGCCTGACGCATGCTTCTCTTCTACTGGGGCCGAAGTTTGAGCAAGAGGCTGAGGAACTCCCACGTGCGAAGGCTTCACGTGACCAATTTTCTTCTTCTTTATCTTCTTCTTCTTTCTTTCGTCACCCGCTTCCTCGTCCGCATCATCTTTCACTGGAATAGCGACTTGTTCGGGCGGCGAGTGGAGCAATGGATCTTCGACTGGACCTGGTGACCTGGTTTGGTCTTCTTGGGGAGTGGCAACGTGTGGTATTTTAACAATAGCTCGACTTGGCTTCCTTTGAATTGGGCTTGAATTCTTCCTTCCAGTGGGTTTGTTGGTGGTTTCAGCGGCTTCGTCTTCGCTGTCGGCATCATTGGCCAAAAGAGAAAGAAACTCTTCATCTCCGCGCTTAGTACCCAGCAGCTTCACCTCATCAAGGGACTTGAGCTCGTGGAAGTCATGTTGGATGTAGTCGTTGACTTTGTTGCCTTGAACGGTGCTTTCCATCCAACGTTGGGCGTCTTGAATGATCGAGTCTCCCGTCCCCGTCATGACGGTCGCGAAAAAGCCGTCGTAAACTTCTTCGACGTCTTCCTCGTCGTCAACTGTAATGCCGTGCACACTCAATTCGAGCTTGATCTGCTCCAGCATGACGCCTGCGAGTGTTTTCAGGCTTTCGCCATCTCGAAGTACAAGCAAATCGTACAGGGTGTTGTAGCGGTCCCGGACTGCCTCCTCTGGGAGCTTCGTCGCATCAAAATCAACACCGAATTTTACTAACTCCTTCCGAATGGCCGCCAATTCTGTTTGTCTTTCGATCGAAATCGCTTTTTCAATCAAGAAAGTCGAGCGCAACGCGTTCACGACACCCGCGTCAGCGAGCTGCAAATCGTGGATAGAATTAATTGGTGCACTGCTCTCACTGACGCCTAGAGCTTGGGTTTTGGTCGACGGATGGTTATTTCTGCTACCGGTCACGCTGGCATTCCTCTCATTAGGACGAGCGTTCTCAGCGTTGTGAACAGCAGCAAAGCTACTGTCGTGAACAAGAGACCCGGGACGATCTGTATCAACACTTTGAGTGTAGTCTCCGCGGATAGAGCCACTCATTATCCCACCACCAGCGGTTGACTGGCCTTGCCTGATTTCAGCGTCACTTTTATTGCGGGTTCTCTGGGGGTTCCCACCACCACTAGCCGATGGTGGCTTGGCCCCAACAGGATTGTTTCCAAGCGAGCGAGTGCGAGTATTATCGTTGATTCCAGCCTCGATACAAACGTCTCCATTCACAGATTCTCCTTCAGGGCGGCTCTGGTCAGCAGGGCCAGTTCCAACAATAGTCTCACCGGCGTCTCTCCTGTTGTCACCGGGCTGTGGGCGAGGGCTTGCAGCAATGGGTATCCTACGTAGCACATTATTGTCCAGGGCATAGCTGATATTCTCGAACTGAAGCGCGATGCTTTTGAACATTGCGAGGAGTGTCTGCAGATCCTGGCCAATCTTTCGCATGTCACTGGGACTTTCGGGGACGACACCTCCATTATTCCGCTGGATGAATTTAAGTCGCCCCCGCTCTACTGCTTTTGGGTCTGCTCGTGCCAATTCCCCCACCGTCGTCATGCCAATAGCAGCAACAACACGAGCGACGGATACGAATTTCGGGACAGTTCGCAACGGGATTGCCTTGACCACGACTTCCGGTTCAAAATTGTCCGAGAGTGAGAGCTTGAGCTCGGCCCCGTCCAAGAACACGGCAACTCGTCGCGTGATGCGTCGAGCAAGGAGATGGATGAAGCGGTCGTAGGTGGCCTCCACCATATCGCAGGTCCACACGTCGACTAGCTCGAACACTGCCGCAAAGAACTGATCGAAACTCAGGGTCTTCCCGTGGTGGCTGTCCACTTCCCAGTCGCATTGAATTTGCTTGTGCGCAAGCTCCAGCACGAAGTCATCGCGCAACACTTTGAAAATAAGCAGCATGAGCGCCATGTAGTCTTCTTCATCCAGCTCCTCGAGTGGAGGGAGGAGCTGCTTGATGTCGTTGCCAGCGCCTGCCCGACGGACGCTTTGCTGTCCTCGGCGACCTCGTCCTTGCTCGTCGTCTGCCAGTTGCTGCTGACGGACGCGTTGCGCCATTTCCGCCCGCTTCTTGCCCCCCGCGACGTCCCAGAGAAACTCAATCCGAGTCTTGATGGCCTCGGAAAAGCGCAGAGCACGGCGCTTTGCTATTGCGCTTGCCTCGTTGAAGTCCTTGTCGCCTTGCAGGTGGAACGGGAGGTCACTGGAGCTGACCGAGAGGAAGATCGAGCGCTGGTGCTCGAATTGCGCATCTTCTCGAGACTCCGAGTAGCTCACGCACTCGAGGTTGGTCAGCACCTTGAACGACGTCTGCCTGGCTGGGGGGGACGCAGGAGTGCGCAGTCGAGCCCCATCAGTAGAGGAGACCGAGACGCCCTGGATGTGCTGGTTGAGTTGCAGTACGAGATTGAGGTCGTTGAAAATCTCCATGGACTCAAATGCGCTCTCATGGCTGTACCCCGAGCAATTCTCAAGTCACCAACCAGCAAGAATAGCCGTCGCGGTGATGTCAACAAGTTGAATAATGTACCAGTCGTTTCAAACGGGGGGGGGGCTATAGTTAACCTCTCAACGGAAGGCTGGAGCGAGATTCTTCTCCGCTCTCTCGCCGTGTGCAGGATCCCGCGCATTTCGAGGGCGAGTGGCCCCCAGTGCTGCTCCATCCTTCCGTTGTGCGGATCACAGCAAACGCAAAGCCACCCGACGCGACAGGATGCCGCGGATTTTCCACTTCTCGCTGCGCCATAGTGGCGACAAAAGCTTCTCCGGTACGGTCAGTCGGTTGAGGTCGGACAAGTGGAATGGTGTATGTCCAGTGCTGTGGTCTCAAAGCAGTTCGTTCACTGATCATTGACGATGTGTGCGTGTGTGTGTCACGCAGAGGCCATTATCGATCAAATGTGCCAAGACCTCGCGTCCGAGTCGGATGATATTATCGCACAGGCCAAGAACGCGCTAGTACGAATGCAGTGCTACGAGGGATGTCTCCAGCTCATCCAAAAAGCACGTTCTTGACCAAGTGATTCACCACCCGGTGGCGGCGAGTGGAGGGCTCGCTAACTTCTTGAATGCCTTTGTCGACCTCGCTCAGACTATTCGCGAGCCGAATAATGAAGAGCTCAAGATGGAGCTTATCACGAGGTTGGCCCCAAACGTCAGCACGATCCGAGCTCTGTACGACCTCGCGATCGACATCGGTACGAACGCCTCGCATTGTAGTACGGAGAAGCAAGCGGGGCTAACTGTTTGTGTAGAAACAATCTTCGCGGCGCTGGTCCAGATTTCTAGCCAAAAATGTACGCAGAGCCTGGTTTGCTGCAGTGGGATACTTACAAGCTCACAGACGCTTCCCCGTTCGTTCAGCAACCAAGAAGGCCGCAGGTTTTCTCATGGAAAAGATCGCGAGTCTGGTGGAATTTGCAGTGAGCTTCGATGGCCTCAAAGCGAAGACTCCCGACGTTCAGAACGACCTCAGCCACTTCCGACGGTTCATCGCAGTGAACGCCGCCGAGTCAAACCAACTGGAGAGGTGCGTGGCGTGGCGTCCCCAAGATTTTGTTAACCTTCCCACACCTCGTCTTACACTACAGTGCAATGCTCATGCAGCCTCACCGATGCACCCCTGAACGCAATGTCATTTTTCGTGGCCGACCACTGCCCCATGCTGAAAGCGCTGGTCCGAGCGATCGAGTGCGCCATGACCAAGGAGCCAGCAGCTGTAGACGTCTCGGCTGTGCTGGCAAACTCGCGCTGTTCTTCCATGTCGGGAAGCAGGTAAGTGACGTGTTGCCTAGCCCCCCCCCCTTGTCATCCAGCTAATTTTTTACTGTTGACCTCGGCAGACCAAAGGACGGACGTCCCATGATGAACTACCTGCGTGCCATGGCCGGAGCCATCATCCTCTACGACCACACAGCAATTCACGGCGCATTTGGCTCCAAGTCAGAAGTGAAGGTGCGAACGAATATATCTTGCCGTTTAAATTTGCTTGTACTCAGTGGTGTGAATTTCCACGCAGATCAAACGTTGCGTCAAGGAGCTCGTGCAGTGGAAGCAGAACGGAGCAACGTCGGAATTGCTCGACACCATCAAGTACTGCAGTCTGCACTACAACGACTCATCCACCCCCGAGAAGATTCGGTCACTAATGAACAAGTAACATGCATACAGATCTTGTGTTTGCAAGTGAAGTTTTTGCGCTTCAACTACACAGGGCTACAGTTGAACCGATAATAATTTTAACCTGACTATGACGATGTGGTAACATGATCGGTATAGACCGGTTATTCGAAGAGCTCATCTTCAGGGTGAAGCCATTTGACACCCTCCGATCCTTTGCCGACCCATGCGCCTCGTAGTGGACACCGACGCCGGCGTGGACGACGCCGTGGCCATCCTCATGGCCCTGCACGCCTTCCCTGGGGACCAGGTGGTAGGCATCACCACCGTCTTCGGCAACGTGGACGTGCATCAGGCGAATCACAACGTGGCGCAGTGAGTGTCAACGATAGGAAGGAGACACCCCTCATGCACTACCAGTATTGATTAACCTGGGCCAACCTTTGCGCAACTTGCAGCATTCTCCAGGGCGCTGGCCGCTCTAATATCCCCGTGCACAGTGGCGCGTCCAAGGCGATCGTCGCCAGTGTCTCGGAGGAGAAATGGGCGGTGCGTCGAGTGATCTTTCGACTCGCCATTTGAGATGAGTGACTCACACATGAGGTGATCGATTTGTATTCGTTGCTGGGTGGTGTTACCTTTAGGGTCACGGCCCGGACGGGCTTGGAGGCGAGTCGGGCAAGGTGGAAGCCCCGCTCACTGCGGCGCGACGCAACGAAGCTGTGCACGCGCTCATCGACCTGGTGCACAAGTACAACGGCGAGCTGGTGATCGCAGCGGTGGGGCCGCTCACCAACATTGCTCTGGCGATTCTGCTGGACCCGAGCTTCATGTCGAACGTGAAGAAACTGGTGGTCATGGGCGGACTGTCGCGCGGCGAGGGCAACCACACACCGCACGCCGAGTTCAACGTGAGCTGCGACCCCGAAGCCACGGACATCGTCTACCAGCACTGCAGTGCCAAGAAGCTGTTCGTCGTGCCGTTCGAGACGTGCTTGGACAACGCGATTCCGTGGGAAACCTTCGACACAATTTTTCACGAGGAGGCGAACGCTCATGGGGAGTACATCAAGAAGATCTGGAAGTTCACGCGGGACTTCTGCAAGCACGAAGGATTCTTCCCTTGTGACGCCTACGCCATCGCCATCCTTCTACACCCGGAGTACATCAAGACTGCTCCAGTATTGAAGGGCCGCATTCACTTGGCTCCCGACGAGAAACGTGGTGCCTGCATCTGGGACGATGACTCTCCCCCGGAGCAAGCGAACGTGACGCTCGTGACCGAGATCGACAGCCGTGTCTTCGTAGACTTGCTGCACCACCTAGCGGCCTAAAGGGCGTGGAAGCTAGTGTTTTACTCACTTAACGTGCGTCTAGAAAATATATTTGTTGGTAGAGTGCGGTGCGTGGCTGCCCTGCTGTCAGCATTTACACTGAGCTTGCGTTGCGGCCGTGGCGACGAGCGGCTTCTCAAAGATAGCGTGCACCCACACACGAAAGCGAACAACGTTCTGCTGCCTGTTGGCATACTGACGACGGATGTACTCGTTCTCCACCGGGACAAGGCCCGCCTCCGTGAAAAACTCCTCCACCTCCTCCGTCGTGAAGTAGTACGCCCTCGTGTTGTCTTGGCGGACGTAAAAGTTGTCCTGCAGCTTGCAACCAGGACGGAAGCGGAGCTGCGCCTGGTCATATCGACCATAGTCACGGAAGAAAAGCTTGCCTCCGGGCTTGATCGCAGCCACCACCTTCTTCACCGCGTCCATCATTTTGTCCGGGTGCAGCGCCGACAAGCAGAACAAACAGAGCGCAAAGTCCACGCCACCGTTGGCGAGCGCCGCGTCGGGAAGGGGGTCGTTCGTGATGTCACACACTGAGGCTGCCACGCGAGCTTCGTCGTACAAAGGTTGTTTCTGCAGCAAGCCAGTTACTTTGTCAAGAGGTCTCGCGCACTAGTCGATGGACTCTGCTTCAACGCACCTTGAGCAGCTCAATTGCCGAGTCGGCAAAGTCAATAGCCACGATGTTCAGCGCCCGGTTGACCTCCAGCAGAGGCAGCGCCGCGTTGCCGACCCCGCTGCCGACCTCCAGCAGCGTCCGAGTCTCGCCGCCCTCGGGCACCATGCCGAGGTCCTGGAACACCAGGTGCAGGTAGTGTCGGTCCTTGTAGAAGTTGGTGGAGTTGCGCTTGTAGAACTTGTCCCAGCTCCTGGCCGCCTCCTTCTCATACTTGTCTGTGCCATCACAACACATAAGCAGTAAGGATTGACTGATTGACTACATGTATATGCAGCTTCTACTGCTTCCATTGCCACAGGCCAACGCACTCTGCCAGAACTCGGGGATCGTGGACTTGTCCTGGCTCAGATGCTCCTGCGCCAGCCGCTCGCGCTCCTCCGTCCACACGTCGTCGCACACCACGCGCTCCGGGTCCTCCAGCACGTGCTTGCCCACGCCGGCCTTCTCCACGAGCGCCTCCAGCTTCGCGTTGGTCGGGTTCTTGTTGCCGCTCATCGTGCAGCACTGGGAATGGGCCAGTCAAACTAGTGGCCTGTTTTCCGCCAATCACCACTCGTTATCCTACTCCATACAAATCGCCATACACCTCGATCTTGGACAGTCGCGATCGCCACCATGGACGTCATCCCGTGCCGAGGCGCCAAGATCTGCAGCCCGTTCGTGGGCGCGGACGGCGCCACCTACTACGTATCTGCAGGCACGGGCGAGGTCTTCCAGTACCAGGCCCCAGGCGCCCACACGCCCGTGGTCTTCTCCGGCGGAGAGCCGTTCGGCGCCCAGTTCGACCGCCGAGGCCGCCTGCACGTCGCCGACTGCGCGCACACAGCCATCCTCCGAGTGGACGACGCCGCGCAGCCCGGAGTGATGGTCAAGGCGTACGAGGACCGAGCCTTCCGAGGCCCCAACGGCATCGCGTTCTCTGCGGACGACACGCTCTTCTTCACGGACAGCGGGCCCCTGGGCGAAACGACGCTCGAGAAACCTCGAGGCAGCGTCTTCTGCATCGCGTCGAGTCCAAGTGGCGGCCAAGTGCTGCGTCCGCTGGTGATGGAGTGTCTCGCACACCCGTGGGGGATCGCGGTGTCCCCGGATACGGGCGCGCTCTTCGTCGCGGAGACCATGCAGAACCGCATCGTGAGACTGCACCAGTGCCCCAGCAATGCCTACCACGCGAGCGTCTTCTACCAGTTTTCAGGCGGGATGGGGCCGTCAGGGATTGCTTGTGGAGCTGATGGCACGCTGTACGTAGGGCATTACGATTTTTCAGGTGAGGACTGTGTTGGTTTAACATTCTTTCGCATTGAGGCAAGGCGAACGAACTCATGCATGTGACGTGTTTCTTTGCTTAGGCGGAAGCGCTAACAACGGGAAGATCTCCATTCTCTCAGCAGACGGGACTTTGAGGCAAACAATGGAGATCCCAGGTTCAGAAATCACAGGGGTTTGCGTAAGGTAAATTGTGTCGATAGCAACGTACCTGACCTCTGAAACCTTGCTAAACTTCACCGCTTCTGTTTTGTGTTTAGTGCTGGGGAGGATCACTTAATCGTCACAGAAGCATCCACCAACTCAATGCATCGACTTCCAATTCGGTGATGGTGTTTACGACGAGCTGACCTCGCTGCGCTTGTCTCCTGGAGAAACCTCCCCCGAAAACAACTCCTTCAAGAGTCCCTGGGCTGCTTGAGGAGTGTACTTTAGGTATTTGGATGCGTGCTTCCTGGAGAACTGGATGGCCGAGTACCTAAGAATCACGAAACAATACACTCGATAAAATAAGCACCCCAGGATTTGCACTCATCCAGAGTTGAGGCAGAAAGATACCATACTTTTCGTAAAACGCCTTGTACGCTGGGATGATGGTGTCTACAGCGGTTCGAATGAGATGCTGCCGTATGGGAACTTCTGCGACCACGTACGTCCTCTGCGTCTTGTAAAGTTCTTCTAGCTGGTCGTTAAATTTCTGTGAGCAACACAGCGTTAGACAACAGCATCAATGGCCCCATTGCGAATCGGATGCCTACCGAAAATTTCTCCTTTAATAGCCTGCCGCTTTCGAGAGTCAACACGTTGCCACCCTTGGCATACTGCAGCGTCTCAGTGGGATCTTTCAGATACTCCTTGAAAGAGACATAGCTTAGGTGGATAAAGGCGCCAAGACAATCATTTCGCATCGCCTCCACACGCGGTTTAATGATGCCATGGAGCTGCTTTTCCAAATCTGCATCGTCGGGCTGCGGGCAATTAGGAAGTGAGTTGGCAACGTAGCCGAAGTTGTTCACGAGGAAGAGTTGCTTTAAGCTGTCCCGCCCTTTCAGTTGATCGGCCTTTGCTGTGAGGGCCTTGATGAGCTGGGTGACTACCGTGTCAACGAATGCGACGGAGCTTACATCCGAGTCTTTCGCAAGCAGAACCTTCAGCGGCTTCGCATGATCGCACATCTTTCGAAGGAAGTTGAGAGTCTGGGTAGTGGACGCAACCATAGCTTAAGCGATGAATTGCAGGGACAGCGCAGAAGCAATGAATACACTTACATGACTGGAAATCGGATGAACATTGCCGTCTCTGGTGACTGTTCGGTCTCCAGAAGCCTCAGCCAGGCCAGGCTGAAAATTGAATAGTTTTTGTTTGGCAGTCGCAGCAAGGTCGATGACAATTGCGTTCACAACCTTCGACAGCACCCAAGGATCTCCTAGTCCCTTGCCCTCGCGGTCACGTAGCAGGAGAGGCGGAAGAACTGCTGCCTCTAGCGCTTCAAGTCGCGATAGCAACAAATCGTGAACCAGCAGAAGCTTGACAGCATCAAGCTGTTTTGACGAGTGCGACGACAAGTCGACGTCCTTCTTCCAAGACTCCAAGACTTGATGTGCAGAATAACGGAATGCCCCGTTGGCCAGCTCTTCGTTGGCGTAAATGAGCTCAGCCAAAACCTTCTCCGCTTCGATCGTCACTTCAATGTCTTTCAAACCTTTTGCCAGAGCTGTGACTGGGTTGTTCAAATCGAAGCCCATTGAGCTCCCAGACGGATCTTCTCCGAGGAACATCCTGATCACATCAAAGCGCTGGTTGCCGTACTCTCGAAGAAGCTCCGTCTGGTTGAGCCCAGAAATCAGTAGGCAGTCCAGCAGCTGAGCAGCTCCTGCAACGTCATGCTTGCTGGGCTCGATCCACTTCAAGTGTCCGTCATCATCGCGCTCTCCTCTGGACAAAACACTCACGACACTGACGAAGTCTGCCATGCACTTGCGTCGCACCTGGGCGAGCAGCTCCTTGGCCTGGTCCAGCGCTTTCACCGATCCTTCGTAGGAGCGATGGCCCTCCAGGAATGCGATCGCAACCAGCAGCTTCTGCAAAGCCTTGACGTACTCGTCCTGGTCGAACTTGGAGCCGTTCAGCAGCACCGGAGCGAGCTGCAACAGACCCACAAGAGAGCAACAAGGTGAGTCCCGGGGTGTAGCAACTAGTTAAGCCGACGTCCCCCCACCACCTCGTGTGCCGCCACGAAATTCTCGTTGATCTGGCGCAGCTGCTGCACGCTGAGGTCGATGTTCTTCTGCGTGCCTCGCAGCTGCTCCGTGAGCTTGTACACCGGCAGCATCTCCCGCTCCACGCCCAGGAGGCCCCTCTGGAAGCCCAGCAGCGACCGCTCCACCTGCCGCATTTGCAGCTTCATGTTACCAGCCAGAAGCGCGTGAGTCTCGACACACTCCCACCCTCAGCCCCAATTGAAGGCGCACCTGGTTCTCCAGCACCGCCTCGCGGATGCGCGCCACGCCGTCGCCGTACGCCCCGTAGACCTCCATCGTTCCCGAGCGATCTTGAAGTTGGTCTTTTGGCTAAAAGGTCTGTTTTACCATAAAAGGTCAGTTTAAGCGGATCTATTTAACTGACGTCACGCAGAGACGTGGCAGAGATGGTAGAGCTCGTGCGCATGCTGGCCGGCATGCTGGCGGTGGCGACGCTCATGTGCTCGGGCAACCTGTGCATCAGCGCGTCCAAGCAGGACGGCAAGATCCCGTACAGCAGCACGACCGTCACGCTGCTCATCGAGGTGCTCAAGCTGGCGGTCATGCTCGCGGCCATCGTCGCGACGGGGACGCCGCCGCCCGCGCGCTTCGTGCCCATCGAGGCCTTCTACTACGCGGTGCCCTCCTTCCTCTACGCCATCGACAACAACCTCAACTACGTCATCCTGCGCTTCATGGACGCCGCCACGCTCTCCGTGCTCTGGAACCTCAAGATCGTCGTCACGGCCGTCCTCTTCCGCGTCGTGCTCAATCACCCGCTCTCGGAGCTGCGCAAGGTCGCCATCGTGTTGCTCGTGGTGGGCGTGCTCACCAGCCAGTCGAACCACTTGCGGCAGATGCAGGACGCGATGGCCAAGAAGAGCGGCAGCGGCAGCGGAATGGACATGCAGTCCGAGGAAGACGCGGCCGCGGACAAAACCGCCCAGGACCTGGCCATCGGTGTGCTGCTGGTGCTGGTGGGCGTTACCATGTCGTCGTGCGCCAGTGTGTTCACCGAGTGGGCGTTTAAACGGAAGTCGAGCTGTCCGTTCCTGTGGCAGAACATCCAGATGTACGTGTTTGGCATCATCTTCAACACTGCCGGCGTTCTGCTGGTGGAGGGCGAAGAGATCTCGTCGGAAGGGTTTTTCCACGGCTACAACAAGTGGACGCTGGCTGTGGTGGCTGTCAACAGCATCGGTGGCATCGGCATGGGCTTCATCCTAAAGTACCTGGACAACATCGCCTGCGTCTACTCCCATTCCATGGCGATGATGCTCACGATGCTCTTCTCGATGTTGTTTTTCTCCTTCCAACCGTCCCTCGAGTTCGGCTGCGGGCTCACGGTGCTGGTCATCTCCATGTACATCTACCACCACCCGCTGGCACACCACGACGCGATGGCTCCTGCGGATGCGGCCAAAACGCGTCGTTCTTCAGGCACGTGCTCCGAGAGGCATGAATCCCCTAGCGGAAAGGGGGTCACCGAGCGTAGCGAGAAGAAGCGATTGACGAAGCTGAGGCAGCAAGAAAACGACGATGACGACAACGATACGGACCAGTCCTCGATCGCCTCCAGCAACGGGAGTTCGTTGCCGTCCATGGCGCCGAGATCAATGCGCGGACTGAAACTGAAGGCGACGGAGTATTCGATGCTCCCGGGCGAGTCGGAGGACCTCGAGAGCGCACGCGCCAACGCAAAGACGATGGACGCGTCGCTCAACAACCAGACGCACAAATGAGGCTCACACAACTAGATACACGTTTATGGTCGGAACGCCATGGCCAAACGCATGACGTTCCATAAACAGTATGAGTACATCGATCCCCCAGTAGCAAGCATGCATGCATGCATCATGCACTGGCGAGCACCATGTCAAATGGCTACATCGTGTGCGAGACACATATTATGTAGGTGTAGGGTAGGGAGAAATAGAGACCATCCCCTCATACAAAAGCCCATACTAACCTTCGCCTCGGGCCAACAAGGCATCCATCGAGGAAGCCCAGGAGGAAGTGTTCGCTCTCTCTCTCGCCGCCCCCTCCCCAGCGCCCCTCGCCGCCCCCCTCTAACTGCGCGCCCTCCAGGATGATCTCACGCCTGCGTATGGGCGCCTCCGGGGGCAACAGCGCCAACGGCGGCGGCACCACCACCAGCTCCAGCATCTTCGGCGCCGCCGCGTCGGCCATGAGCAGCATCAGCGGCGGCGGGAGCATCCTCCCGGGCAACAGCAGCGTGGAGAGCGCAGCGGCCACGGCAGCTGCCAATCACGCGGCCAGTTCGGGCGCCTCCGGAGCCGCAGGTACCTCCTCCCAATCTACTAGTAGCTCGGCGGAAGATCTGCCCCCGGGGTGGCGACTGGTTAGCAGCCGGAATTCCGGGAGGGACTACTACCTGCACCTCGCCTCGGGCCAGACCCAGTGGGACTGGCCCACGGAGGCGGACACCAAGCGTAGGGGTGCCTTGCATGTGAAGCCGCCGCCTCGGAGCTGCCTTCCCTCGCACTCGCCCAGTCATTGTCTCTTACTTGTTGCTTTGTTGATGTGGCGCAGGTCTAGACACCCCCAACAGCGGCAAAGCGGCGGGCGGAGGCTTCTTCGGCGTCTCGCGCATGGTGGCGCTCGTCAACCAGGCCAACCGGAGTCTCCAGACGTCCCTGCAGAGCACCACGGCGGGGCCTGGAGGCAAGTCAGGCGCGCAGTCGAGAGGATCGGGCTCGCAGGATGTTGATCGAGACGGCCAAGTGCTCGTGGAGATCTTTGAGAACGAACGGCTGGAAGGGAAGCTGCAGCCCATGGACCCCAAGCGCTTCAGTGATCGCCACGCGGCACCTGGCGCAGGGCAGGATGAGAGACCGGAGGGGGACCTCCCTGCTGGTCACGAGTGGGTAACCGACTGGGAGATTGACCAGAATTATACAGCGGTGGATCGCGATGGCTGGACGTACGCAGCGGATTTCGTGGAGATTGTGCGTTTGCTCGGTGACGATCTTAGTCATGCGTCACGCCACCCGACGGATGCAGCTCGTCGTCGTCGATGGATCCGCTATCGCCAACCTGTGGACGAAAACGCCCCGCAGTCTCCGACAGATTTAGCTGGAACCAAGTCTTTAGCTTCTTCGGCGACCTCGAATAACTGGGCCGATTCGACCAACGGGCAAGGCAACGACTACGTTCTGGACGATAACGATGACCCATTCATGCGCACCGCTCAAAAGACGCAAACGGGCTTCCGTGTAAACGTAAACTTCGCCCATCGCGGAAAGAAGGACAACACGAAGGACTACCAGAGCATTAGCTTGACGGATGTCATGTGGTTAGTGAACGCGCACGATGTGACAAACGCACCCACGGAAGAGCTGATGCGCGAGAAGACGGCTAACCTGGAGGAACAGATTAAGGAGGCCACCCTCCGCTCGAAATCGTTGGAGAAGGACCTTCGCGCTCAGCACGACAAGCAGACGAGGGAACTTACCCTGCAACAGAAGAAGTTCGATGCGCTTGTGGCACAGTACAGAAAAATCCAAGCGGAGAATGAAACGGTCCAAGCCAGCGTATCGGAGCACCATGTTAAAGTGGAAGCTTTGCGCAAGGAAGCGGTACGTTCCCGAACAAGGCACAAATGCTTATTGATGTCAGCTATCCTTCCGAGGCGAGGGTCTTTAATGTGAATATGGTGTTGTGCTATGCTGGATGAAACCTAACAGACTGAAAAAGATATGCTGGCGGTACGAAGATTAACTTTTTGAGCCTGCAGTGGAATTGTAGACACTGATCTGCATCATGTAATGATTGTATGCTGTGTAGAATGAAGAGCAACGAGCACTTAACGCAGAAACAGCAGCGCAAAACCAAGCACTTGAGGAGAAGGCCAAAGCTCTTGCAACTGCGCGCATGCGTTACAAGCGTGACAACAAGCAGCTTGCCGTGGCAGTGGATGACGCGAAGAAGCGGCTGGAGCAGCACAAGGCCCAGGCCAATGTGGACTCGCAGGATCCTGTCGCCAAGGACCTGAAAACTGAGATGGACAAGGTGCGACAGCTGCACGCAAAGCTAGAGGCGGTGCGCCAGCATCGTCTCGTCGTCGAGGATGAGAGCAAGGCACTATTTAACCAAGTGGTAGAGAAGAAGGCTGACCTGAAGTTCAAATCCAAGAAGAAGGTACGTCGCCCCACTTGCCTGGGTTAACTTTTCTGCCAGGCTGACGGTGTTGATGCATGTTGCTTTTTGATCGCTGCAGATGGAAACGGCATTGAGCGAAGTGGACGCAAAGATTAAGACTCTGAAAGAGGAGCAAGCTTCTGTGTCGAAGAGTCTGGGGCAGAAACCCGAGGGCGACGCTCTACGCAAGATTAATGCCCGAAGGAACGACATCAGGAGTGAACTTGGCGCATTGAAGGAGAGACGGACCATGCTGCTTGCGGAGAAGCGGAAGCAGGAGGGCGTAGAGCTGTAAGAGGTTTCGCTGAAGGAGCGCTCAATCTCCTCCAGTGACCCGTGTAAGATGGTGCTCGCATTACAGACATCCGAAGTTCTCGCTGCTGGCAAAGCATTCCGACGGTTGGTTGTCAAAATCTGACACGTACTTGTTGAACAAAGTGTGATTTTCTCTGATATTTTCTCCACACACGAGCTTGGCGAGGCCCTCACAAAAACGCAAGCGGCAAAGTTGGACAGCAATATGGCCCCGCTGCTACTATCCCTTCGAGTGAAGTTCTTACCGTAAATGTATATCTGGTCCCACGGTATCAACCACTCAACACTGCAGCAACAAATGGTTCTTTCTTGGATTGCTCAATGCATCACGATCTTTACCTCTCCACCCGAGAGATGTCCAGTGATGAGCGCAGCGTCTCAATTGCATCGACCAGCATATCATCGAGCACGAAAGCAACGTTGGAGCCGAAGCAACTCACGTTAAGTACCTGCGTCTCCGTGCTGCAGCCCGACATCGCTGCCACCACACCCGTTTCATCGAAGCCGTACGCGCGTCCGCTGAGCTTGATCGCGCGCCACCGATCGGGGGACACGATCAGCGAGTCCTCCTCGAACGAAGGCAAACAGCGCTCGTCCATGATGAGGCTCACCTCCTCAGCCGTCTCGCAACAGCACCAGAAGGACATCTCCCCCGTTTCTCCCAGCGGTTCACCTTCACCTTCGCTTGACGCTGATCCAGTAGATAGCAGCACGAGCTGCGTGAGCCCGTAGGCACTGGCCCGAAGAGCGTCCTTCTGCAGTCTCACAAGTACCAGCGACTCCGGATACACTGTATTCGAAGTATCCATGGTGAGCATACCCTACCCGATAAAAAGAGTACAGGAAACGGCAAATATCGCACCTGTGAGATACTGGCCGTCTCCCACACGAGAAGCGCTCACTAGAGCGCCTGCTTCCTCGGCGCCTTCCGTGGGTGATGTCAGCTCACGGTCGGACAGCGCGTTCTCCGCTTCCTTAGCATGCGATCATTAGCATGAACATATAAGTCAAGCCAAGCAAGTCAAGTCTACAAAACTGCGCATCAGATCCGCACCTCCTTCAATCCGTGCAAACCCCGGGACAACTTCAACTGCAGACATGAGATGGCAGCCTCCAGATGCTGTTCTTGAACGAAGATGACGTCCGTGTCGTACGTGCTCATGTTGAGGATACTGATGTGATCGTCTGCCAACAGCTTGGAGAGGAAGCTCACGACACCCGGGAACTCGGCCACCATTGGCCCCAGGTGGATCTGCACCACACGCCAAAGGCAAGCACCATCAGTCCACCTCGCCCGTCTGCCACTAGCAGTCTCAGCTGTGAAGGTCCCAGCTAGATAGCTACCTGAATCGCTCGCCACGACTGCGGTGCAACGGTGATCAGGTCCTCCATGCCCTGCAACAACAACGCACCGAGCAGCGTTAACACCCCCTCTCCGTCTTTGCAACTCGGTGGATAAAGGCGGCGTAGCCCACGCACCGCGTGCTTGAACATGTCGACACCGCTAGGATCCATGAACAGCGTGGCGCCCTCGCGGTCCGACACGATGGAGAAGATCTCGGTCTGCATGGAGCGGCACACGTGGCCCTCGGTGCGCACACAGCCGCCCTCGTTCTCGTCGAAGCTGCAGCCGCTGTAGAGCAGCAGACTGGCAAGAGCAACAGCCACACATACAAATAGCAGAAGACGTCAGCAGCTCGAGACCCGTGCGTCGGTCTGCGCTGCTCTCTTTTGAACGCGCGCACATTGTTAGCAGCTCACGCACTTGAGCAGCGGCCAGCTGCCGTGGCGGATGCGCTCGGCCGGCACGAACACGACGCTCACGAGGCCTGCAGTAAGAGGCGGAGGTCAGAGCCGACGACGTCGAGGAGCATTGACAGCCGCGGTAGACGGACGGGCGGGACGCACCTGGCAGCAGCGTGGCGTGGAAGTTGGAGGTGGTGACGATATCCATTGCCGCTTTTCGTCTTGGTTGGCATCCAGGATGTAGCCATCCGTTAATGCCATACGGAAGGCTATTGGTTTTGATGAGGAAATGCGCTATGTCAGTTTGGATGGGTCAGGGTCCAAGAATGGATACATTTGGGTGCACCACGCTATCCAACCACCTTGGTGTGCACCACGCCATTCAAACGGTACACGGTACCCTCGCTTTGGGGGGCTTTTTGGTGCCCACTTGTTTGCTGGGCAGCAGTAGGAACAAGCCCCTCCAGGCCAAGGCAGGCGACAGCAGGGCGGCTGCCAAGTCATCGCTCTGCGCGCGCCGCTTCTCTCGCTCTCTCGATCTCTCTGCGCGGCGCCTCCTCGCGGCCGTAAACCGGGCCGAAACCCTCTGAAAAGCGTGAGCAAGGGCGTCAGCCAGCCCCCCCCCCTCGCTCTCGGCGACCCCGCAGCCTCCCGCCCCGCCCAAGACGCCCAGAGCTGCAGCGGAGACACGCGTGACGCAGCTCAAGCTGCTCTGGAGACCCGCAGCGCCCCCGAAATAGACGCGGGAGGCCGTTAATTAGCTAGGAAAAAGGTGCGTCCCGGTGCTCTAAGGTCCTGGGATGGCTGGCTGGAGTGTGGTGTGTTGACTGGATCTCTGCTGCTGTGTTCTGCTCTCTCTCTCTCTCTCTGTGCCCCTCGTGCTATGTTATCTCTACGTAGATGGCCAAGCGGAAGTTCGTGTCCTCCAAGAAGAACGCGCCCAGTCGCGCCATCTCCAGCAAAGAGGCCGCGCTCCACGGCCGAAGTGCCGGCGGAGACGGCGCCGAGTCCGACTCGGGCGACTCCGCGGTCTCTTCCGACGTGGGGTCGTCCACGCCGCTGTCGTCCGAAGACGAGCAGGAAGACGATGGCCTGAGCGCCAGCCAAGACGCCACGCCGGTGGCGGTGGAGGTGATGCCGGCCAGCGTGGGCCGAGGTAAGCAGCTGCGGTTCCCGACTGCCATCTCGCGCGGTAAGGTGCTGCCGATTGAGGGCGGTGCTGCGTCCGACGCGGACGACTCTGACGATGAGAGCTTATTGTCCGTTGCGGAGAGCGATGACGAAGACGAAGACCGAGGAGCGACGGCGATGGAGATCGAAGAGGAGCCTGCTGTTGCGACGCCTCCTGTGCACATCGAAGCCTCGCCCGCAACGCATGGCCACAAAGCTAGTCGCAAGGACTCGCCGTCCTACCCGATTAAAGCGGTTCGCGCGCGGAAACGACATCGCCCGGACTCGGAATACTACAAGCAAATGTCCACGTACGTACGAGACTGCTTGCTCAGCGTACGGCACGCCGGTAACAGCGATACGCCGGTAGACGCTTTTAAAGACGAATCATCACCACAACATGATGAGTTCCGACGGAGGCTGGCTACAGGAGATGTAGAGCGCGTGACATGGAAGGAGCCTCCTTCTGTGGAGTCGAGTGAAACACGGGGAAGTCAGCCCGCTGAAGATACCCCCAGCAAAACGAGGAAGTCAAGCAAGTCCAGTAAGTCCACCAAGTCAAGCAAGCACAGTAAACCCAGCAAGTCGAGCAAAAGCAGCAGCAAAAGCAAGACTTCTACCTCGGACTCCAAGGATGCCGACACAAATAAGTCGTCCACCTCCTCGTCGAATGGGTCCGCCAATAATCTCACACCACCAACGCAGTCTTCAGCTGCAGGCGCACCTAGCGCACCGGCGTTGTGTGAACTGTGCAAAAAGAAATTGACCGGAGAAACACCAAAGGAAGAGGAGCCCGTGAAAAGAGAAAAGGATGTGAAGGCGAAAGATGTGAAGCAACAACCAGAAGAGGTGAAGAAGGAGCTTTCGAAAGCTGCTGTACCAGCAGCACCTGCCGGTTACTTCACGATCACATTTACACCTGGAAGTGATGTACAGAAATTGCGCCTTGAGTCTGCAAAAATTATGGACGAGGCACGCAAACTGAAGCACGAGGGAAATCACCGAGGCTCTACCGAACGCGGAACTGAAGGACAGCTTACGCAGGGCAAATACTACTTGCGATCAGGTGCCAAGTTCTTCGAGTACGCACTTAAACTCCATGAAGTTAAGGTGGCGTACCAGGAGAAGAATGACGCCCCACACGCCCACTCATTCGGTGACAGCTGCGTGACGACGCTCTCGCAAACGACTTCACTCATCGAGAGCACCATTCATGCTTTCCAAAGTGCTGGTAGCATGCGGCTAGCGGCACTAGGGTGCAAGATGGCGTCAGTAGTACACCTGACCGTCTACCGGCTGCAGCATCGCAAGTTGCAGTCGTTCTACTCGGAATTGTTTACACCTGGACGCTCACCTGAGTCTCGCGAGAATGGCCTTACCCCGCCGATTGACCCGAATAGCAACCTGAATGGCAATAGCAGCAAAGATGCCGCTATTCGCAAACACTTACTCAAGGAAATGGAGCACACGCTGCGCGGCTTCGAAATGTGGCGGCGATATGAGGCTTACAAGGTGAGCGTGCTGCCACGGGTGACAAACCCCGTGATCTTAGATCCGGCCGTGTTCTTTGAGGATCTCGAAGCAGAGTTCAACCAGTCTTAATTACAGGCAGCACGATTCGAGGATGAAGACGAGCACCCACGTAGTAGCATAGTAGCAACACAGGATTGACACCAGGATAGCCCTCCTGGTCTTTTGCAGCATGACGGTCCCCACTGAACACGGAGAAAGAGCAACAGTACACGCCACTCGACAAAGTAAAGCAAAGCAAAGCCCCATCGAAGCTTGACGGCCCCCGCGCAACAAACATTACGTCTCTTTAGTGAACTCACTCTTGGAAACCACGACGTCATCGCCCTTGAGCTCATAGAGGAAGGCCACGACCTTGGCCCCCTGCAACGCCATGAGCATGAAGCTCGGAATCACGTCACTCGCGAAGCTGCTGAATGCCCCTGTTATGGATCCAGGATTTACAAACCACTTGCCTTGTTCGGTTCGGATGTGTGACCTGTAAGCAATGCAGCAAGCAGCTACGTGAGTGGAGTGCCTTTCCAACCGCTAGTGCTGTTAAAAACAACGCGGAGCTCACACGTGGGTATGGCCAGTGACTAGAATGTCAACGTTCATCTGGAGAAGCCACGCAAAAAGTAACACGAGTCAGCATGGAGCGCTACAACCAAGCAATTACTGCACAGTACTGCTAAGCTCTGTACCTTTCGCTGCAGCGCTGCGAGGCTGTGCTGGTCTCCCCACGGGACGATCTGGTGTCCGTGGCAAAGACCGATCCGGAACTGGCCGATCGTGATGACTTTCGTCTCCGGGTACGTTCCCTCCTGTAAAACAGCAGCCAGCCAATGCACGGCATTGTCAGTGCTGCTCTACCACTGAACGGCTGCATAACACAAAGCACCTGGTCGCAGTCCCCTGCCACAACGTGAACGTTGGGCGCCAGGTTGCGCAGCTCGTCGAACTGCTCCTTGGTCACCAGGTTGCCCGTGCACAGCACGTGCTGCATCTTGTTCGGCACCTGCTCCGCGTCAACCCAACGCACAACCGCAGCCATTAGACCACGGACGGGCAATAGATGAGCAGTCCACCAAACGCCGCACCAGCATCTTCTGGAACTTGTCGGGGATCTCCGAGGCCCGGTTCGGGATGTGGCTGTCCCCCAGCACCAGCACCAGCTGCAGCAGCGACAGTAGTACATACACCAACAGAGCGTCAAATCTTCTTGAGCAACAGGCCTCCTCCACGCACACGCAGCGAGTCCGCCGACCTCGCCGAAGCCCGACGCCATCTTCTTTAGAGCTTCAAGCAGTGCGATCCAGGTTAAGTGCGATTTACGACGGTACGTACTCGTCGCGGATTGGTCAATACGCTTCCCTCCGTCCCGATTTATCGAGTGCATTCAACCTTGAAGACTGAACCACAGAATGCACCTCTTATTGTGGTCCGTAGCGTCTGGGGGCACGACTGAACTGCAGTTAAGCTCGAGTGCGGTAACGGTAGACGTATCACCCGTCCTGGGATCGCTCACTGTTCGTCCTTCCCTCTTCCAGCCCCCGCCGCAGCAGCATCGACCGCCATGGGGATCTCGCTCAAGCACGTGAGCTTCGCGATGCTCGTGCTGCAGAACACGGCGCTGTCCATCGTGTCCAAGTACTCGCGCGCCAAGGCCGGGCCGAAGTACCGCCCCAGCTCCGTGGTGCTGCTCGTGGAGACGCTCAAGTTCCTGCTGTGCTACCTCATGCTGCTCAAGACCAAGCGCGGCGACGTCACGGCGTCCGTGCGCACGCTGCAGATCGAGGTGTTCGCCGACAGGAGGGGGCTCACGAAGATGGCCGTGCTCGCCTTCCTCTACGCGATGCAGAACATGTTCGCGCTCGTGGCCTACGACTACGTGGACGTGGCCACGTACCAGATCGTGTACCAGCTTAAGATCATCACCACTGCCTTGTTCATGATCGTGCTGCTGCACCGCCGCTTTAGCCTCGTGCAGTGGGGCGCCATGGTGGCGCTCATGGCCGGCGTGGCCATCTGCTCCTACTCGCGACTACCGAGCGGGTCGCAGCACGCAGACGAAGCGACGAGCAGCAAGCGGTTCATCGGTATCTGCATCATGCTCGGGTTGGCGGTCAACTCGGGCCTCGCAGCCGCCTACTTCGAGCGCGTCATGAAGGCGCACAAGGTCGTCGCGACCCAGCAGACGCTCGACCCACTCTGGACGCGGAACTTGCAGCTGTCCGCCATCTCAGTGGGCGTCACCTTGTTCGACCTGGTGCGCAACATGGGCGACGTGTGGACGAACGGCTTCTTCTACGGCTTCCACCCAGCGGTCTTCGCAGTCATCTTCCTGCAGGCCGTGGGCGGGCTCACGATTGCTGCCGTCGTGCGTTACTCGGACAACATCGTCAAGAACTTCGGCACGTCCTTCTCGCTCATCTTCTCGTGCATCATCTCCAACTACATGTTCGACCAGACGGCCACGTTCTCGTTCTACTGCGGCGTGTTCCTCGTGGTTGGCTCCGTCTTCGTCTACGGCGACAGCCGGTTTGCGATCAAGCCTGTCGCTGCCATGAAGGAACGCCGATCCACGACCGAGGGCCTGGCGCACGAAATCGCCATCGACACCAAGAACACGCAAGTCATGCACTCTGGAGGCAGGCACTTCGCTGCGCGGTCCGTGCAAACATTTAACGTATTATGCGTTTAGAGCTAGACGGGCTTTTTTTGCTTCTACCTGCCAACCATACTTGTAAGCCTCGTCGAGGCAACAATTACACAGCAAGTCACAATGATTGCGAACGTTTACTGAGGCGGAAGCTTATTCGGGTGAACAGCATGGTGAACACCTTCCTTCGGGATCATCGCACGCGCTTTCGCCAGGCGCTCCGCCAAGATCATGTCCTTGTTCGCTTGAATTGGCACGCCGTTGGGACCAAAGATGTTCCCGCTTATAACACGCGCGCAGCGGCCACTGAACTCGGTGATGGCATTGGCCACGTCGTGAGGGCAATCTTCCTGGATCGCGTGTCCCGACGAATACATGAGCCTCATCTCGAATTTGCCCATCATCTGACCACGCATGAGCTCCGTGTCCAGACGGTCAGAACCTACACCATTAGCCCCAACAGTTAGCAGCAAGGCTCCCGATGGCAACTAACTGCTATTCATAATCCCTTACCTGCGAGCACCAACACCTTCGCTTCCTTCAGCGACAAAAACTGCTTGGAGAGACCAACGAACCAGTCTGTAAACAATTACAGCAGAGATCAGATACCACTACAGCTATCACAGCGCGCGATAAAGCCATACTTACCGTGCCAATACTTTGCACTGCCAGCCAGGTCCGTCTTCCAGACCAGCGAGCCGTCTTCAAGCTGCTTCAGCTGGGACGGGATCGAAACCTCAACAGCTTCCGAGTTGTGAACAGTGCCGCTGTGCAGCGCCCAGTGGATGGCATCCGTGTAGGAGCGGAAGCGAGACGGGCGCCTTTCGAGGATGGCGCCCATGTGCTTCAGCGAGGCCATGGCCGTGCCTTCCACCACGTCGATCACCATCACGCCCACCAGAGACGGCACCTTGCCCGTGGCCGCAACGCGGACTCCAAGTGCACCGCCCAGACTGACATCAAATGCCATTGCAACAACTGTCAGCCAACAGCATCACCCCCATCCAACCGCAATAGCCACACACGCACCTGTGGCCGACGATGATCGTCTGCGGGTTCTCTGGGTCGGCAGCTCCGTCCGCCTTCGGAGTCGCGGAAGGGATCACGCGCTCCAGGATCTGCAGCGTGTCTTGCACCAGCGTGTCGATGGACAAGTCGTCGTCCTGGTTCGTGTGCGTCTGCCCGTGGCCGCGCAAGTCGAAGGCGTGCACCGTGCACGTCTCCTTCAGCATCGCCTACAGAGATCGGCAAGCACCGGCATCAGCCCCCGCACTGCAGTCAGCAGCAGCACCGCCAGCAACACCACGCACTGTTGAGAGACACCAGGTCATGGACGTGTAACCTCCGCCGTGCAGCAGCACCACGTGCGGGCCTTGCGAGCCTGCACGGTACACGCGGAACGTCTGCAAGCAGAGCGGCGTCAGTTCGGGGTTACGTCTGGCCTGCAGCAGGCGCAGAGCAGCCTTACGTCTCCATTGGGCAGCGCCAGGTCCTCCTTCGAGTCGAAGTACTTGGCCCAGACGTCGTCGTAGTTGTCGCTCGCCATGGCGTCTGCAGTGAATGCGTCGGACATGCTGTGTGAGTGTGGTATCCGCTCTGCGATTGGACGAAAAGGCAGCAACCAATCCGCTGTGATTCGCTATAAAGAATGTACCTTCAACTCTCTATTAAAGCCGCGACATCGCGACAGTACAAAATCAGTGGGCAGATTGGTCTACCAAGTGCGACACTCATAAATCGCTTAGAGCCGCAACATTCGCTTCAAAGACCGGCTCGCACGCACCATAGGGACAGACTCGCATGGCACTGCGCACTTCGGCTGAAAATGCTTGGCCACGACTCGCGCGCCACATGGCGCGGGCAGTGGGAGAGAGGCGGGAGGCTCGACCGCGGCCGGGTTGAAGGTCTCAGCGCGCTGACGGCCTCCGTCCTTGCGCAGCAGCTCGTCGCACACAACCGCACGGAAGACCCACCGAGCGATGGCAGCGCTGGCCGACCAGGAGACCTCCGGTCCGAGGCTCATCGCGATGACGCGCGACACGCGCGACCTGGGCTCCGTCGTGAGCGACGAGTACGGCACCTTCGAGGTGTCCATGCTCGAGGTCGAGTCCGCGTTCGACGACCTGGGCCGACGCAAGCCCGACCTCACCCTGTGCGAGCGCGGCTGCCACGCGTGCTCGGAGGAGTGCCTCTTCCTCTGGCTGCTGCTGACCGCGCCCTTCCAGGTCATGACCTACAAGACGCTGCTGTTCCACGCCGCCACCTTCGTCTTCTCGGTGGTCGCACTCGTCTGCGTCGTCGCGCTGTACGCGGCCAAGCTGCCCATGTCGCTGGCTGCAAGGTGCGCCGTTCGGTTCCGACGCGCCGAGACGTGGACGCTGCGGCATCTGCTGCAGCTGGACTGCGCGCTGTTCAACTTCGTGTCGCCGCGTGGCGAGCGTGTCATGGTCTACGGCCCGTCGGTCCACATGCAGCAGGAGGAGGGACTCTACGGCATGTACGCGCAGCTCTACTTTGGCGGCATCAAGCTCGTGGCCACGGGCGTCCCCGGCGCAATCGCAGCGCTCATGTTCCTGTGGTCGCTGCAGAACGTCTTCGCGATTGCCATGCAACTCGGCGGAGAGTCGGAGCCGGAAGGGAGCCCCGTCAACGGCCACTCACTTAGCGCCTCGCACGTGCTGGACGTGATGACGGTCGTGGCCATCGTGGCCATCTACGCCTGCGTGCTGCTGCTGCACGTGTTCGCGTTCATCTCGCGGCAGTTCACCATCTTCTTCTGCTCGCAGTATCTGCTGTACGCCGGTGGCGTGTAGCGGGCGGCGGCAAACAACAGCAGATTCAACCCCATGCTAGAAACTGAGGAACTGTATCGACATGGCTGGACGACGCAGGCGACGAGATCACCTATTAGGCATTAGAGCAGCTGTACATGTAGTATCATTCCGTCAAAATATCATACTTTATCACTGCCACGGCGACCTGGTAGCCTCAGGTGAAGAAGGCCTGGGACCATTGACGCTAGTGGAGGCATTGGCTAAGAATTGCGCCGTGAGCGATGCAGGGGTATCTGTCGCGTGCCAAAAACAATTATTTGTATAGGAGTTATTCTTCTGATAAATCCCAGCGCTTCAGGCTTGATGGCACTCTCAAAAACCTTCGATGCACAGCTCTAACTCTAACCTATAGCTGTCGCTTGGAGTTGGCTTATAAAAAAATGTTTCTCCGATTTAGGTCTTTTCCAGCAATATGGTGTACCATCGGTGTGGCGCGGGGACACCCTCGGTCTCAGTATGAAAATAACATTGGCAGCGGGGGGCAGCAAGATCGAGGCGAGGATGGAGCACGGCCGCAAGGGCCTCACGCTCATCGGCGAGTGCGCGCTGCGCCACTGGACGGACGACGGGCGCTCCGACGTGTACGCGGCACCTCCACCCGCGGCTTTGGGCGCCGATCCGCCGCTGAACTGACGCCTTGTACCCGTCTCTTGCTGCAGACTGAAGCACTTGACGCGCGCCCTGGGCGACTTCTCCGGCCACGAGGCGGATTCCGGTGCGTGCTTGAACTCCCTCCGCCGTGCGGGGGGCGCCTACTAACCGCCGCTGCTGCGCTAGACCTGCCGCGCCTGCTGTACGAGCTCGTGTGGACCGTGCTGCACGCCAAGCTGACCAAGCAGGAGGCGCTGGCGCTGCTCAAGGAGGCGGAGCTGGCCAAGCACCCGAGGGCGTGCGACCTGCTGACGGACCTGCTCTGGGTCTCCGGCAACGAGGTGGAGGCCAGCGAGCGCGGCCATGAGCGCCACACGTCGCGCGAGTGGCGCAACCTCTGCGCGCTCGTCAAGGCCGTCGCGGACGAGAAGCTCGTGTCGCTGCTGCACCTCAAGGCGTCGCTCGAGTTCGACCTGCTACACGACGCCGAACTGGCGCCCGAGCCGCAGCTGATGGCCAAGAAGATGGTGCGCATCAACACCAAGACGCTGTACACGCAGACCAAGTACAACCTGCTGCGCGAGGAGACGGAGGGGTTCTCCAAGGTGCTGTGTCTGCTGCACACGGGGGTGGCCAAGAGCCAGCTCGAGGCGACAAGGACCGACCTCATGGCGCTCATCGGCTTCTTCGATTTGGACGCCAACCGCGTGCTGGATCTGGTGCTGGACGCCTACGAGATGCACCCGAGGAACGACTGCTTCGCTCAGCTCCTCGATATTTTCAAGCGCGGAAGCTTGCCGCACATCATGGGATTCAAGTTCCAGTTCTACAAGCGCGACCCGCCGGCTGTCGAGGGGGCAACGACGCCGCGTTCGCTCTACCGTCTAGCTGCTACTTTGCTGAACAAGGGCCTGCTCGAGTTGGATGCTCTCTTGCCACACTTGGCGCCGTCTCGAGATGCCATTGTGAAGGCGTCCGTGGAACACGAAAAGGAGATGATCAAGAAGGCGGGATCGTTTGGCCAGATTAGCCTCGCTGCCAAGAAAGATGCCGGCCAAGCGACGTGGGAGGACGAAGCTGCAGCGGCTGCCGACAAGCGCAAACAATATGCAGAGCACAACCAAGTGTACGGAGTGATTATTGGACTTCTGGAGATTGGCGCGCGGGAACGAGCGTTTGAAATGATCTCGTGGTTCCAGAAGAGAGGAGTGAATCCTCTGGCATTTACACCGCTAACGACGGAGCTCTGTGCTGTCGTGAATGTGATGATAGAGGAGGTGTATGCGTCGCTTTCATCGCGGAGCCTGCAACTTGTCACTGGCAAGCGTGGAGCCTCAGCGACTTTGACAAAGGAGACAGCGCCGCAAACAAGCACGAGCAACCACTACATTCGTCGTGTGGGTACGCTAGAAGACTGTGTGTCCAAGGTGTTCCCGATTGTGGGTATGATCGGCCCACAATTGTTCCACGACCAGTTCCTTTTTGTTAAGCTGCTGCGAATCGTCGGCAAATTAGTTGATGATCACATCAAGAAGCCCAGCACTTCAGCTGACAAGGACGAAAAGGAGATTGCTCTCCTAGACACGGTGAAGTTGCTGCTGGTGAATACGTTCCTTCCGGCGATGTCTCTACAGGAGTGCAACCCAAGCACAGCATTTTTGGTTTGGGACTTAGTCAAGGGACTGCCGTGTGACGAGCGCTACCGACTGTACCTGCATTGGTTCGAGGCGTATGACAAGTATCCGGAGCTGCGGCTGAAGGAGGCGCAGGTGGTGCAGAGTACGCGTGGCGTCATGCGACGGCTTACAGCAGACCGAGCAAAGCTATCGGCTCGCAGTCTGACTCATGTGGCGCATTCGAACCCGCTGATTGTGTTCCGTACCATGCTGCGGCAAATCCAGTCGTACGACAACCTGATTCAGCCCGTGGTGGATTCATTCAAGTTCGTTACGCCATTGGGGATGGATGTGTTATCATTTGTTCTCGTAAGTGAATTATCAAGACCGCAGAAGTCTATGAAGTCGGACGGCACCCACGTCTCGCTTTGGCTAACATCGCTGGCGAATTTCTCGGGCAGCTTCTACCGCAAGTATCCGAACGTGGAACTAGCAGGTCTCATGCAGTATCTCATCCAACGCCTCCAAAACTGGGCGTCAGTAGATCTCATCGTGCTCAGTGAACTGTTGACAAAGATGGGCTCGTGTTTGAGCTTGGAGGATATTTCGGTGAGTCAGTTGGAAGCGCAGGCAGGCGGTCCACACCTTTGGTATGAGCCGACAGACCCGAAGTTCCAGAACCGTCGTGCCATTCCGAAGCTGCGCGATGCTCTGATCAAGCGGAATTTGGCCTTGCCGCTGTGCGTCCTGATTTGCCAGATGCGCAGCCGCATTGAGTATCATGAGGACAGAGAGCTGCCGCATCTTAAGCTGCTCGGCCGTGTCTTCGATACTTGCCAACTCACGCTTAGCCAGCTTTTGCAGTTCCTGGGCGGAGTGGTAGACCCGTTGGTATACCGGAAAATGCTTCCGTCGGTCACGACACTAGTCCGTGACTATAACATGCAACCGGAACTGGCCATGTCACTCTGTCGTCCGGCAATGCGCAGTGATGATCCAGTACTGCAAACTGCCCCGCGGGGTGTCCACGCCACTGGTGGATCAAACACGGCTACCAATGGATCAGCAACCAACGGTACATCCACCGGAGAAAAATGTTGGTACATGTACAACCCCGATGTACTGGAGGACATCAGGCAAGCCCTGCGCCTCAGTAATGGACCCGACAGCAAGCCTGAAGACCCCTTCACGGGATTGACACCGGAAATGTACGCGACGTTCTGGGGTCTGAAGCTGTATGATATTCACATTCCGTTCCAGCAGTACGAATCCGAGATTTTGCGCCTGCGCAACTCTGCCATTTCTGGCGCAAATGCAACGCTCAGTGCAAGCGAGCGGAAGAAGCTGAAAGAGAAGACCACACAGATGATCGACGTGCTGACCACGGAACAAAAGGACCAGGTGGCTCACCGAAAACGAGTGTACGAGCGACTGGAGAAGATGAAGGGCAAATTTTTCAAGGATGAACCGAACGACCGCCAGACTGCAATCGATGAGCTGCTGCAGAAGTGCGTGATCCCACGATCGCTCATATCACCTGAGGACGCGCTATTTGCTGCCAAGTTTATGGAACGTTTGCATACGTTTGCCACGCCGCAGATGAGTACTCTGCAGTACATCCACAAGGTAAATATGAAGGTGTCGACGATCGTGCTGTGCGCTACGGAGCGCGAGGCGAGCAATTTCGGTATTTTCATGAAAGAGACGCTGGGGCTCATTTTGCGCTGGTACCAGAACGGTGCGACGTACGATGACGAAGCGATCCACGGTAAGATCGGCTTGAGTTTGGATCTGAATGACGACAAGAAGCGTCTTGCCCACCGACAATTCAAGGCGGCGTACGCGCGCTGGCACAAGCAGTTGGAGCTCGTGTACAAGACAGCGCTTTCGGGTGGCAAGTACATGTCAATCCGTAACACGCTTGTGGTACTCACAAAGCTCATCGATGTGTTCCCGGCGGGCCGTGGAACAGCCGAGGTGATTTTGGGCATCGTGGAAAAGCTCACGAACGAGGACCGAGAAGACATCAAGATCATGGCCAAGCGATACTTTGCTCTGCTGACGAAGCGCAAGGCATCGCTTATCGACGACAGATTGCTGCGCACTCGCAACGCTCCAGCAAAATCTCCGACTGCAGCGACGCCCAGCAAGGACAAATTGAACACAACGGACCCTGCTGATGAGGATAAGAAAAATGACAACGACGGCGCCCAACAGAATGAAGGCAAGCGTGCGAGTTCGACAAAGCCAGCGCTAAACCGTGCAGAAAGCCAAGAAGTTGAAAGCGGCGAGATTGTGATGGGCAAAAACAGTAACACCAGCAACACGATGTCTGCGAGGACGAAGCAGCGAGACCCGGAGCGCGGGCGTGCTGGTGATCGTAATCGGAATAGCCGCGGCGGGCGGGGTGATTCAGCAGACCCACCGCACGACCGTCGCAATGGTGGAGACCGTGAAGAGCCCGAAGACCGCCGAGACAGTTCAGTTGAAGCTCCTCATGAGCACCGCTTGAGTGAAGAAAGACGCGGTCGTAGAGAGCAACGTGATCGCGAGTCTTCACCAGCGGCTGGTGGTCGTAGTAGCTCCACAAACAGTCGGACAAATGAGGCGCGCGAACGCAGCGGATCGGCGTCCCGCAAACATGAGAGATCACCAGCTCCGCTTCGCAGTCGATCTGGAGATCGTGCCGATGAGCGTGGTAACAGCAGTGATAGTCGTCGTCCGTCTCGAGAACGCGGGCGCGAACGAGGACAAGCTAACCGTGGTGGAAGAGGTCAAGGGGACCGTCGAGGGCGAGGCGAACGCGACACGGATTCGCACCACGGCAGCCGCAGTCGCAGCCATGATCGTCATGAACGCAACCCTAGAAACCGTGGCTCGATGCACGGGCGCGAGGAAAGCGAGGCGACCAACTCGTCAAGGAAACCGGAAGCATCGAAGCCTAGTCCAGCTCGGAATGAAGAGCCTGTCAAGCCGACGTCCTCGCCAAAGCCAGACAGGGATTCTGAGCCCACGAAGCCAAACCGGAGGGTGAGGTCGGAGCGCGAGTCCGAGCCTGCTACCCTGGAAGTTGGCCGCAAGAGATCACGCCCTGCTGCGGAGCAATCGGAGGCTGCATTGCGCCGTCAGCTCACCGCTGAGAAGGAGGCGAAGGCGAAGGAGCAGCAGCAATCTGGAGAGCGCAATAGGCCAGCGGGGCGTGATCGTTTGCGACCTCCGCTTGCGTCCGCGACGACGGCGTCCCCGGCTGGGAAGGCCTCCCCGGCCGGAGCTGGAACGCCTACTGGTGGCGCACGGAAGATCGTGTCGTTGGTGTCCTCATCTCGCAAGCGGGAGCGCGAGCCAGCGAGTGAAGGCGAGACGCCCACTGGCAACGCACCGGAAGGAAAGCGGCGTCGCGACGGCGGTGGCAATGGCAACGGAGGTGGCGAGCCGAAGGGCGGGCCTGATGAGAAGCGCAAGCGAAAGAACAAGGGCGGAGGCGGCGACGGCAACAAGGGGAACCAGCAGCAGCAGCGCGACCAAATGTAAGTGCCCTACCTACCTACCTACCTTGTCTGCAGTGGCGGAGGACGAGGCCTAAATGCGTTGATGTGTAACAACAGGCGAGGACGGCAAGAGCGTGGCGGGCGCAACGGTGGCAATGGCGACAGGCGCGGCGGCCATGACGAGCGTGGCGGCAACGGCGGCAACGGGGGCCGTCGACGCGATCGCAATGACAACCGCGGAGGTCGTCGGTAGACTGCGACTGTAGATATCCGCAGCAAGAGCTTTACCCTCGTACGAAGCAGCGAGAGGACTGACGGCGAAGGACCTCGCCGCGAATTCGTCATCGTAGCAGGCAAGTGAGTGAGATTGACTAGATAAGAAACAACGAGAACCCGGCAGGCAGACGGCGACCGTCTCGTGCACCACAAATCAATCGGAGACCTTCGGAGCAAGTCTCAGCATGGCGCTGCGTCGGCTTGCGCTCGTGTTCCCCGGCCAGGGCAGCCAGCGCGTGGGCATGGGCAAGGACCTGCTGGCGGACTGGCCGCGGCTCGTAGGCGACGTGCTGGAGGAGGCCAGCGAGGCGACAGGCCTCAGTCTGCGGCGGCGGATGACGGAAGGGCCGGCCGACGAGCTCACGCCCACGCACGTGGCTCAGCCAGCGCTGCTGTCGCTGTCGGTGGCAGTGCTGCGCGTTCTGCGGCACGAGACAGAGCTGCCGCCTGTGCACTTCGCCCTGGGCCATTCACTGGGCGAGTACTCGGCGCTGGTGGCGGCCGAGGCCATGGAGTTTGCGGATGCTGCGCGACTTGTGCACCTCCGCGGATTGGCCATGCAACGAGCTGTAGCTCCTGGGGTTGGGACCATGGCCGCGCTGATGCCTGTGCGGCCCGAAGACGCCGAGTCATTGTGTCAAGAGGCCGCTGCCAGCACGGGGAAAGTGTGCCAGGTGGCCAACTACAACTCAAACAAGCAGACGGTGATCAGCGGCGACGCACAGGCCGTCGACGCTGCCATCGCTCAAGCTAAAGCCGCCAAGAAGGCCCGACGTGCTGTGCTGCTGGACGTGAGTGCTCCGTTCCACTGCGCACTGATGGAACCTGCAAAACTGGAGCTGCACGAGCACTTGCAGCAGCTGCTACGTGATGCCAAGCTGCACGAGCCCAAGGTGCCCGTGGTGTGGAACGTCGAGGCGGAGGCGACTACCAAGACGCCCGAGGAGATCGCCCGCGTGCTGGAGAAGCAGGTCGTGCACGCCGTGCGCTGGAGCGACAGCGTCGACTTCTGCGTGGACAAGGGGGTGGGCCACTTCCTGGAACTGGGTGTGGGCGGTGTACTGGGCGGCCTCATCCTACAGCAAACCGGCAAGAGCGACGTGCGGTGCACGAGCTGCGGCACGACGGACGAGATCAAGGCGTTCCTGCGGGAGCAGCAGCACTAGGTGAAGATGCATCAAAGTCAGCACGAGTCTGCTCATTTCTTGTTGTTTTTCTCTTCCTCGAGTTATTCCATCCAGACTCCAGTCCAGCGGCTCTGTGTGTCTTTAGTGTGCGGCTGTGTCCCACTCGTTAGGCGCTCGAGTCTGCTCAAGAGCAGCAGGCAGTCCGAGGACAAGAACAGCGTAAGTCTCTCTACTCCTCCTCCTCCAGCATCGGCGGCTCGCCGATCTCGCTGGGCTTGAAGGAGTAGCGCTGGCTCGCGGGGCCGCTGGGGCGCCGCACGAGGAACTCCGAACCTGCGCGCTTGGCCAGCGCCTCCTCTCTGCAGTAAACGAGCGCAACAACATCCACGTCAGCCCGTGCGATCGGCCCCAACGTCCGGCTAGCGGCACTTTACCTGGCGAAGACCTCCGAGTCCGTCTCCGGGACGTTGGTGAGTCCCAGGAAGAGGACGATGGGGGCGCCCAGCATGGCCATGTAGACCGAGTACTCCCAGCCCTTGCGCTCGAACAGGTGCGTGCCCTGGCAAGGAATGACACGAGTTAAGGTCAGTTCTAATAGCCAATAGCACGGCAGAAGGCCCACAAAACGCACGTTGTTCGTGAGCATGGCGGTCTCGGGCATGTGCATGTGCGCCTTGGCGTGGCTGGCGAAGCCGCGGGCGCCCAGCAGGCGCACGCAGCGGGTGACGGGCTGCATGGTCGCTCAAGTCGGGCAAGGTGGCGTCTGCGCCGCACGATCCCGGGGCAGTTCAAACGGGCCGTCGATTGGATGAAAAGGAGGGGTATGGATCTTTGTATGGAAGAGAGGCAATTTCGCCCGGACAATGTACACTGCAGTTCGGACCACCAGCACGGTGGAGACATGGCTACACTCGCGAACTTGTCCATGAAGTCATCCGCCTTGCCCTTCCGCCGCGGTTCTCACTGCTGCCGCCGGCCGTACGTGCTCGCCGCCATCTTCTCTGCGAAGTGCATCTCCTGTTTGCATCGAAAAGTGACGAGTTAGCCTTCGACCGAGAGCAAAACAGGCAGCGCCGGGGGACTTGCGCACCTTGAAGGGCGCGATTGCAATCGGGTGCACGGCAGCGACGTCTGCGAGCGAGTCTCGGTGGCTGCGAACTGGCTGGTCCAGAGTGTCTCGGGAGAACTCGCCAGAGTAGGAAATGACGCCCATCACGTCCGATGTGGCGGGGTTGGCAGGCCGTCGACGACGTGCAGACTCGGCCAGCAGCAGGACGAGCGGCTTGGCCACGCCCGGAAGTAGCGGCACCAATTGGTGGAGATGTTCATTTGCCCGGGAGTGGATGAAGATCTGGGCGTTTGCAAGCGCACACGATTCGTTGGCGCCTTGATACTTGGGGCAGAACGAGAGGACAGAGGCTTACCTGGGCGGCCACGACGGTGAGCAGCTCGTTCTTGAGAGTCGAGTCGCGTCGAGCCTCGAGCACACTCATGTCGGCATCGACACTTTCTGCCACAGCGGACAGGGAAGCGGCGGCGGCTTGAAGCTTCTGCTGCGCCTTCTCGAAGTCCGGTGGGCTCCGTTTCTGCGCTTCAGCATTGCGCTGCGCGGAGTCAAGGTCGCTGAGCTACGAAGCGCACGATAAGAGCAAGTTAGAATGATTCCGTAGAAAGCTACACAAGAGTTGCAGATTCCTCGCACCTTTTGCTTTAAGTTCTTGAGCTGCTGACCCAGAGCCGCGTTGCTGGCGCGCAGTTCCTGAAGCGGCTGCACCACTGTTCGGTACTGCAGAGATTGGGCCACGTCAAACACATTTTCCTGCAGGGACTGCTGGATCTCTTCCACGCGGAGGGAACTTTGGGCCAACGGCTTGACACCCGCGGGCTGGTCACCTGACTCTGCTTAGCACAGCATCGAGTGAGATCGACCCCACAAGCACTGAGCGCTGTTGGTCCAGCATTTATTTACCTTCCTGTGCATCCTGCATTTGAGACTCAAAGAAAGCTGAGAACGCATGCATGAGCTGCGCCGTGGCTTGAGCGTAGGCGTGTGTTGCATTGGTGTAGTGCGTCATGGCCTTGGAGAGATCCTCCAGACGGTCGTTGTAGCGGTTAAACCTGCGGAGACCACGTTAGTCCAGTGCACCGGAATGACCAGTCAACCTTGTTCTTGTCTCGCACCTTTGTGTGCGGTATTCCAGCACGGGGTCCACGCCACCTTCAGCTCCAGCTCCCATCGACCGAGCAATCTCATCCTTCAGCCTGTAAAGGTTCGCAAAGGAGACAGCCATCAGCTCGTGATGTCTGCATGCAAGAGAGTTCGCTTAGCGCCCTCACCGACGCGACCCGTCCTTCACGCCCTTGATGAGGGAGCCATCCTTCACGTTCTTCATCAACTGCACACCACACCAGTCTCTGGGTTAGTCGCACACCGTCAGACCACGAGAGACCCATCCATCGCCCTACCCAGGACGCCATGATCGCAGGAGCTACACGAGCTTTGTCCAAGGGTTAAACGAAAATGACCGGTCGCACGTCGCTTCAAAACCGTCATAGCAGGCAGTAAAACGGCCACGACTTAGTGCTGAGTCGCTTTGCCCCCATTGCTTCGGATTGATGGCTACTACAAACTAGATGGCGGCATCTGGAGAGCAGGAGCAGCTTGCGGCTTCTATGCGGCTTTCAGTCGTCCACTCCTCGATTTCCTGTCTCCTGGCACCTTCGACCCTCAACACTAGTACACGACTCCAAGACCCATGAAGCTCGCTTTGGGACTCTGCGCTTTGGCTCTGACCTTCCTGCAATCCGCTGGTCGTCCTTCGTTCGTGGCTTTCATCCCGAACGGCGATGGGGTAGCTGGGGTTGCTGCTCTGGGTCACGTGAACACAGCCGGTGGAGGAGCGACGAATGCGTTCGGCAAGGCCTTCGGCGCTGCCGGCCACGAGTGGACGAAGGCGCTGTGTCAAGCGGACTCCGACCGTGACGGCGCCACGAACGGCCAAGAGCTCGGCGATCCGTGCTGCACGTGGACGCCTTCCGCCGGGTTCGGCTCTTCAACGGCGGCGCAGTCTCCGACGCACCCAGGCGTCGCCAACAGCTTCACGACGGACCAGCTCGCTGTAATGACCTGTGGTGGCGAGGCGGACTTCGACTCGGTCCCTTCCAGCGGAGCTGCCTCGTCGCCTTCGTCTCTGTCTGCTTCTGGCTCGCAGACGTCGAGTTTTGGCGGCAGCACTACCGGTAGTAGTGGCTCCTTGGGCGCCGTGGTGGCTCCCGAGCTCCAGCCTCGGTTCTCGCCCGGCCCACAGCTCGACCAAACGTCCCCAGCTCCCGCCACTTCGACTGCCGAGCAGCTCAAGGGCGCTGTACTTGCAGTCTGCTGCTTCAGCATTACTGCGTTGGCATTGGCGATGTAGCGTACTACCAAGTTGAAGTGCACCGTAACCAGCACGTAACCCATCAGTGTAACCCTTTCAAATTGAGTGTACCCCACATACTAGTTGCAGCAATGGCCGGGACCACCGGTGACCAGGCCGCCGCGCTCTTCTCGCGCGTGCTCCACGGCGCCGACGCGCGGACTGGCGGTGACAGCGCCGCTGTCGGCGGCTTCCTCGTGTGTCTGGACGTCCCGTCGGCCACGGAATTCGGCGTGGACTACGAGGTTTTCCGCACGGGCCCCAAGTTCCAGGGCGTCAAGTTCCTCCCGCTGGGGATCCACTTCGTGCTCTTCCGCTCTCGCGAGCAGGAGCACGGCATCCGCCAGAGCTTCTTCGTCAATGTGGAGCGCCACGCGCAGGTGATTGTGCGCGAGTGGAGCCTGGAGAAGGAGGAGCTGGGCCCGCCACGACCAGGGCTCAACGTCGAGAGCCTCGAGCGTACGTGCGTTGGCATGGACAGCATTAGCCTCGCTCTCTGAGCTGACTGACGTTGACGTCTGCTGTTGCTGTTGTTGCTGCTGCTGCTGCAGGCGCCGTGTTGTCGTTCCAGCTTGACAGCGGGCTGGGCCCGTACCCGAAGCAGCATCTGAAGACGTGGCAGCGACTCTCCAACTTCATCTCCGCCTCGGTGTTGCAGGTTGGAAGCGCTAATATTGAAGCTGAGTGCTGTGGGGTTGATGCGGGGGACATGCTGAAGCTTGTGATGATGTTCTGTTTTACTTTGCAGCGCTGCGGCGTGGAGTTTGGTGGCATTCTCCTTCCTGGAGACGCGGTAGAAGATGCTGCGACCTCGTCGAAGACCCAGGACGGTGTCATCCCGTACTTCCCGGACCTACCGCGGACAGTGCGGTTTACTGTACTGCAGAAGACTAGAACAGATCTGTCGCCGGAGGCGAGGACAGCTTATCACTTTGATCGGAGGTGGGTCTGCACTTCGAAGGAGGTGAAAACTTGGGTGATATTAATCCCGGTGTGCATTGTTATTCTCTTCTTGCAGCGAGAGGCTAGAAGAGCTGATCGAGACGAAGTTTGGCGGGGACTGGAAGGAACTCGTTGGCGAGCTGCAGCTGTCGTTCCTTGTTTTCCTGCAGTTGTCCTCCCTCGCTGCACTGGAACAGTGGAAGCAGGTAAGCTCGCTGTCTGGTGTTGTTGCAGCAGCCAAAACAGCAGTGGCTGATGCCTAATGTGTTGTACACTCTCCACGTCCTGCAGTTCATTGCATTGATGAGCTCGTGCGAGCGAGCGCTCTCGTCGCAGGCGGCGCTGTTCCTCGCCTTCATCAAGCTCTTGAGGACGCAGTTGGAGCAGGTGCGTCCCGCACAGCTCGCCTTGTTGCAGTTGCGAGCATATCGCACAACTTCAGCAATGCACCGACCGCCATTCTCACCTCACCCACTCTGCTGCGACCCCCACCAGATCCCTGAGGACTTTTTCCAGGACGAGACGACGAGCGAGAACTTCCTGAGTCCGTGTCTGCTGTCTCTGCTGGAGCTGATCGAGGATGACGACGCCCCACCGCAGGTAGGTACAATAGTAGACCGACCATCAGATGGACCCTTCCCCAGCCACTGGCGCTGACAGCATGATAACTCACTGGCGTCCTCCACTGTTGCCTACATGTATTGTAGCTCCGCCACAAGGCCGCGCACCTACGCCAGCTTCTCGCCAGTCGCTTCCACTGGGACCCGAACGCCGAGCTGGAGCTGGACGAGCTCGCGCCTGTCGTGGTGCCCGCGGAGGAGGTACGCGGGTCGATTTTTGTCCCCTGCGATATCCGATGATGGCGCCATATCTTGGAAGATACCTTACTACTGAGACGGTTTGCCGCTGTTCCTCGCAGCTCTCCGGAGCCGCCACGCAGGACGCGACCGAGGCTCCGTCTCCTCTGCCGCCACTTCCGCCCGCCTTCTCGGCGACGCTGCGCCGCCAGCAGCAGCAGCAGGACGAGGAGCGCGCGAACGCGGCCATCGCCGCCGCCTTTCTCGGCAGCTAATTTGGCGGGAACTCGGCTACCGTAGTACCGCGCCCATACAAAATGCAAGTCTGTTTCTGCGCCACACCAGCGTTACACGAGCCGTTGGTTGGCTGCCCCGTTTGGCTCACTTGGAGCCCCCCTCGCGACAAGGGGAGAGCCAACAAGAGAATCGAGGGGATCGTCACTGTCGCTTGATGGAAACATGAAGCCGCAGCACCCCAGTTCCACCCCCGGCGGCCGCGGCCCCACCAGCGGCGCGCCGCACCCGCGCGGGAACCCGCAGCACCTCGGTACGCGGCCGCAGCCCCCAGTCGCCATAGTAGAGCCAAGAGGAACCTGACGTGGATTTGATTGACAGAGTACAGACCCAAGGGCGCCCAGCAGCAGCAGCAGCAGCAGCACGACGGCCCCGCCCACCCGCAGATGCCGCCGCCCGGAGCCGACGGCATGGACGTCAACGCGCCAGTCTTCAAGCAGGGCGGAGGCTTCAACCTGCAGCACGTTCGTCTGCGATCTTGAGTCTTTGTTGCTGCTAGTGCTGGAAACTCACGCGCCCCTTGCTACGTACGTTGCAGACCGCTCGCCCTTACAACGGCCCGATGGGATACGCCCCTGCGCCGCCCATGGGCGGCCAGCCCGGCCCCGGCATGCCGCAGCAGATGCGCGGCCCCCACCACCACCACCAGCCACGGATGCGCGGCCCCCCGCGAGGCGCCATGCAGCAGCAGCAGCAGCAGTACATGCCTCGAGGTGCCATGAACGCCTCCGCGCAGGGCTACTACCCGCCGCAGATGCAGATGCCGCCCCCGTACATGATGGGCCCGGGCCAGTACATGGGAGGTCCGCCCATGTACGGCATGCCGCCCATGCAGGACATGGGCATGGGCATGGGAGGGATGCCCATGCCCATGCCGGCCCCTCAGCCCCAGCACCAGCCGCCGCCCAAGCGCGAGCGGAAGAGACTTGAGATCATTGACCCCAAGACAGGAAAGGCGATCGTGCTTGGACGTGGATCGTCCTCGGGTCGTGCAAGCGACGCCAGCTCGACCTCTGCGACCGAGGATGCCAAGGCGGCAGTTTCTAGCACGAGCACCACAGCGCAGAGCACGCCACAGAAGAAGGAGTCGACCCCGCCTAAGGAAGCCCCTGCTGCACCTGCTGCGGCCCCGCCAGCCCCAGAGGCCCCACAGACTGATGTAAAGCAGAATGGATCGGCAAAAACCGCCACGAAATCGCCCAAGAAGTCTCCGAAAAAGAAACCTGCGACTGAGAAGCCCGCACCCGTAGCGGAACCTGCGAAGGAAGTGACGCCGGCTGCTGCAACCACGGCGACGAACGGTGCGAAGGAAACGAAGGAAGGAAATGCAGCAAAGTCTGCGGCGGCTAAGGAATTCAAGGACAAGGTGGAGAAGGTTGCTGCCAAGACACCTGTGGAAAAGACGGTCGAAAAGAAGTCGGAAACCAGCAAGACTGGATCATCCACTACGGCGACCACCACCACCACAACCACCACTACGACTAGTACTGACGTCTCGTCCCCGAAGTCGACGAAGAAAACCACCGTCAAGGAGGTCAAGGAGACAGCTGAGGAAACATCCCCTGTCAAGCAGTCAAAGGCAATTTCTCCGAAGAAGACGGTCCCTGCACAAGACGCCGCTCCGACTGCGCTGCAGCAGAAGGCGGTGGTTGTGGAGAAAGAGGACAAGGTGCATGCTGATGTTACGGAAGAACCTACAACAAGCACGGTCGAGAAGACAACGGACGTGAGTGTCACCCTTCAGAAAAAGTCGGGTGGCAAGGTGACTTACACGCTAGAACTTATGATGAGGTACGGAACGCAGATTCTTCATGCGCGAAGGAAAGTGTTATTGACATTTCACTCCGATACTCACAATTGCCTACTTGTTTTCTGATGGTGCAGGTTCCGTGAGCAATACAAGGAACTTCCAGCTGCTGCAGCTGGCCCAGATTCCAAGTGGCCTTCGATGGAAATCACTAGCGAGGTTGCTGTGTCACGCGGTGGATCTCGGGGAGGACGCAATGGCGCTGGCTGGGAGCGTGGTGAAAAGCAGGCCGGCGGCGGGTCGGGTCGCGGATCACGCGGTAATTCTGGAGGTGGTGGCCAGTGGGCTCGGTCTCAAGATCTTCCGAAGCGTAGCGGCGGCGGTAGGGGCGAGCGCGGTGGTGGTCGTGGTGGCCGTGGCGGTCGTGGTGGTCCTCCGGACCCGCCTCTTCTGGATGGCCCTGTTAAGCCTCTGACCCGGTCAGACAACCGCTGGATTCCTACTAAGAACGCCTCAACATTGGAAGTGACGAAGAAGAACGTGAACGGTATCATGAACAAGATGACCCGCGAGAAATTCGACCGTCTGGCCGGACAACTGACTGCCATCAACATGGAAAGCCTGGAAATGCTGCAAACGGTCATCAAGATCATTTTCGACAAGGCAGTAGGCGAGCCGAACTTTTGCGATATGTACGCGGATTTGTGCGTCCACCTGGAAACCAACTGGAAGGTGTGGTCTTTCCTGAAGATCGTTCAGAACGATGATGATAAGATGTTTTACTGGACGGCTATGTCTGACTCGGACTCGGAAGTTGTTGGACCATTTGAAGATGTGAGCAGTGCCTTGGAATCGGCCAGTGGCGATGAGTTTGAACCAGTCCCTGCTCCTTCCAACATGAAGCTGAGTGAAGTACGTGTGCGAGGCCACAAATTTATTAAGGTGTGGGTGGAAGGAGACGCGAAAGAACCTCGGTACTACTGGTCGGGCCAAGACCTTGACGATTTGGGAGATGACCAGGTGCTGAACGGTCCGTACGATAGCCACGACACCGCCAGCCGCTTCGCTATTAAGACTTGCTCATTCAAGCGCATCTTGCTGAACGCATGCCAGGAAGAGTTCGAAAAGGATAACATCTACGAAGAGCTGGAAAAGAGCTTTAAGAAGGACAAGGAAGAGGGCAAAATTACTCCTCAGATGGAGGCTGACTACGAGGAGAAGCGGATGATCATGAAGCTGCGCATGCTTGGCAACATCCGCTTTATTGGCGAGCTGTACCGAAAGGGTATGCTTCAGGAGCGTATCATGCACGAATGTATCATGAAGCTGATGGACGTCCGTCTTAACAGTGACGGCATGTGTGTGTGTGTGCATCCGAGCAACCCCCCTGACGAGGAGAGCATTGAGTCGCTGGTAAAATTGCTCACCACTATGGGAAAAGACCTGGACAAGCACGGCGCGCAGGGCTTCATGCCGTCGTACTTTCATTATCTGGAGAACAAACTGGTGAAGAACAAGCGCCTGTCGTCTCGTATTACCTTCATGATCAAGGATGTCATCGAGTTGCGCCAGCACAGATGGGAGCCGCGCCGAAAGGAACTGAAGCAGAAGACTTTGAACGAAATCCGAAAGGAGGCAGAGCGAGAGGCTCGTGCTCCGCCGAGCAGCGGGCCCAGTGGGGGAGGCCGCGACCGCGATCGCGGAGATCGCGATCATTTCCGGTCGGACCGTCGGTCAAACTCTTCCCGTGATGGCTTTAACAGTGGACGTTCGACTATGGCGCCAGTGTACCAGCACTCGCAGTCAATGAACAACCGTGGCAGCAGCAGCAGCAGCAACAACAACAGGCAGATGACGCTTCCGCGTGGCATTGGAGCGCGCGATGATTCGGTGAAGACCGGACCGTCGGGTAGACCCGCTGCCTTTGGTTTTGGCTCGCGACAACAACCGCCTGGGCGTGGGGGCCCTAGTGGGTCACCGGCGAGCTTCCCTAGCAGCCGTCGAGGCCCCGCGCCTGGTGCGAAGAAGCCGCAATCGCCTGCTCCTCGTGCCAAGGTGATCCCACCGCTTGACGACGAGGCTCAAGAGAAGATCGGCAAGAAAGCCAAGTCCATCGCTGAGGAATATGTATTGATTCTTGACCTGAAGGAAGCTGAGACGTGCCTTGTTGAGCTCCAGAAGGAATTCAAGAACCACGAGGACGTCAACCGCGTTTTCGCTTTCGAGGTTCTGAAGGAGGCGATCGATGCGAAGGCGGAGGCGCGTGAAAAGATGATGGAAGTGCTTGACAAGCTGAGCCTGGAGACGAAGACTCTTACGTTTGTGGGCATCCGCTACGCCATTGAAAAGACGGTTGAGCTCTGCGGTGATCTTTGGTGCGACGTGCCGAAGCTCCACGAACACCTGTCCGAGTTCGTGGTGCGTTTCATGAAGCATGATTCAACTGTCACGGGTATTTCGGTGGATTGGGTGATGGGTAGTTGCCTTCAGTCGGTGGACAAGGACGCGATGGAAGAGCTTGTGGACGGTGGCTTCCTCGCTGCATTCCTCGGTGAAATTCTAAAGCTGTTGAAGGCAGCGGATGTTGAAAAGGCGACGAAGGAGATTAGCGCGACGAATGTCACGATTCTGAGTCTGTTCCCGTCGTACAAGCAGTCTCCCAAGGACATGCAGGAGTGGGTCCAAAAGCACGATATCGAGGACGTTCTGCCATTGAAACCTGCGTTCGGACTTGTGGAGCGCGTGAGCAAAGCTTCGTCGTACGACGAGGTTGTGTCGTTCATTGAGGGCAACATCCCTCAGGCCATGCGCAATGACCCGCTGTTTGCGACGTACGCGTGCCTGTTTATTCTGAGCCTGTCGAAGGAGGGAGAACTGCCTTCGGCCGAGCGGTGCATGCTGCTCACCGGCTTCTGCGGCAACACTGACACTCAGGTCCGGTTAATTTCGGCAATCATGCAGACGCGCACTGACAACGGTAAGGATTCTGCTTCATTCTAGAGCGATGTGTCGTGCGAGGATGACTAACCCGCTCGCTATTTTTTTATAATGCAGACGAAGTGAAGAAGCTCCTCAAGCATTTAGTGAAGGAAGGCGCTGTGCTGGCCCCGGCCTTCAGCAAGTGGCTCGAGCTGAAGAACGACAATAGTGTCAGTAGGAAGCGCGCGCAAGAGGAGCTGGGCGAGTTTGTAGAGGAACTGGCCCGTACCAAGTGATTATCCGACGATGGGGCCTTGACCTGCTTCGGAGCAATGCCGCGTGATTTCGTCGTGCAGGCGAATGGATGAGGAGCGATACCTCTTAGCGAGTGTTTAGTGCACTCAGGTGTCACTCGCTGCAGGCTCTGGGTGATGGCGACTCAACGGGACTAGTTAGCATAAAGAGAAGAAAAAATGAAAGTAAAAAAGACGAGTGCTTGATTTGGTACATGTAGTAGTAGAATAAGATAAGCTACGTGTATTGTATTGCAAGAAGGCCCATAGCTAGAACTTGATCGTTCGCTGAGACTGTCGATGCTTCAAGGCCTGTTCCTGCTCCTGCAACTGTAAAAACAGCAACAAAAACAACAACAACAACAACAAACGTTCAGCTCGTGAGTAAAAGCACCATTCTCCATGGCAGAACAAACGCACTTCTCGAGATCTATTCTGCGTCTCGGAGATGACGCCCTCCGCTTGACTCTGGGCGGCTCCAGCTTGCTGGTGAATTTTCTGCAGGAGTCGGGCGTTTAGCTGCACCTCGAGGTGAGTTTGGTCTGCCTGAAGACTACGGTGCTCGCGTTCGCGCATCTGTTCGCGTAAAACGTCCTGCTGCGATCGATTCCTCATCGCTCGCTGCTGCTTCGCAAGTTTGTCGCGACGCTCGGCCTCCACGCGCTCCTGCTTCCACAGATCGGCCTGCTTGTTCAAGTCGCACTTGAGAGCTTCTTCTCGCTCCTTCTTCTCCTGCATCTGGACGCGCAGGAATTCTTGCTGCGCAAGGCTGCGAGCTTCAGCTTGTGCTCGTCGTTTGCGGTCGTCTTCGCTCTGCTTCGTCGTGTACTCTTGTTGATATCGCTGCACTCGTTCATCCTCCTCACGCGCCTTGGCATCGGCCGAGGCCTTTGCGGTGTCGTCGAAGATTTTCATCTTCTTCTTGATGTTCTCTGCCATCGTCTCGATTTGCTGTCGCCGCGCTTCGTCTTTCCTCTTCTCCATTGCGACGTATTCTTCTGCTAGCTTGGTTTCCAACGCGCGCTCTAGAGCTTGGTGCTGGCGCTTTTGCTCGAGCTGCGCCTCATTTTCGAGAAACACTTGCTCAACACGGCGCTTCTCAGCGTCCTTGCGAGCCTTTTCGCGAGCCAAGTCGTCCTTCCGCTGCTTCTCGAGCGTTTCTGCCGCTTGCTGCTCCTGGGCCTTCTTGACAGCACGCTCTCGCTCCGTCTGAGCGTGTTTCGCTAGCCGCTGTTGCGTCTGAATCGCAATGAGTTGGTGCTCCCGTTCCAGACGTTCCTGCTCCTTCCTGCGCTCGTCATCTTCGGCCTGGCGAATCTTGTCCAGCGTCTGGCGATGGAACTCGGCGGTGTGCTCGCGCTCCTGCTGAGTGGCGTGGCGCTTATGTGAGACCTGCGCCTCCAGCTTCGACGTGTACTCGCGACGCTCGCGCAACTTGCGCTCTTTCACGCGTTGGGCCTCCATTTGCTCTTCGACGGAACTGAACTTGACAATCTCCTCCCAAATGCCATTGTCGCGCTCCTTCTTCGGAGAAACGCGGGGTGGCAGCGAGAACCCGACACTCTTCTGTTGCAGTTGGGCCTCGGTCAGGTATCGGTCGTCCTCCGCGATGGTTCGACTGGTGACGCCACCACCATTAAGAATCGAGGCCCCGCGAGAGCCTCCTTTGGCGTGGCGCTCCTTGCTGTTGGACGACCGTCTGCCAGAGTTTCGCTCGCGTAGGTTGCTCGGCGGTGGAGTCGAGTCCGCCTGCTCTTGGTTCTGCCTCCTCGCCGTGTGCGCAGCCAGCGAGAGCTGCCCCTGTCTGCGCGTCGTGAGCTCGGCCGCGATCTCCGCTAGCGCGGCGTCCGACAGATCGGCGGCCGGGAGTCCTCGCTGCTTGAGGACGCGCAGCACCTCCGACGCCATCTCCTCCGCCACCTTGGGGCTCTTGCGCAGCTTCTGCTGCAGCCGCGCGCACATGGCGAGGCGCAGACTCTCGGTCATCTGCAGCTGGCGAGCCTTGTCCCGCAGCCGCTCGCGGTCCACGGTGCGCACCGTGCTCATGGACGCCAGCGACTGCAGGTCCGAGGCCCTGGAACTTGCGGCCCGAGGAACGGGCTTCCCGATCATGTCGATCACCTACGCGAACGACACAAGGCGCTGACTTCTTTCCTGTCGACACCTGACGACTCGGAACGAGCTCGGTGGCGCAGTGGGGCGCTATTTTCCGCTCCAACACTTCTTCAACAACTGAAAGCATTTCTATTTTTGATTCTCTTGAACTCGTTCATTGTCGTAATATTGTACTCAAATCTTCACGCAACCACCTCAAGAAGAAGAAGCTCAAGTGCTCTTCTGATCCCCCACGATGGACGCCAAACCTGAAGCCGCCGCCGCCCTCCGCCAAGCCCGCACCTCTGTCTCCTCCCCACCAGGACGCCCCCCACGCACCTCAAAGTGAAGTCTCCAGTGCGCGAGACGCAGGTTTTGAAGCTGCCACACTTAACGATAGTGAGAGCCCACAGGCACCAGGAACGGCATGGGCAGAGGACTCAGTCGACTCGGGTGCTCGTCCACTCGGTCGACCCTCTTTGTTCCACGTCGCCCCGAGCAGCACGACGTCGTCAAGGATGGAAGAGGACGATGGAGCCCTTCGCTGCCGGTGTCTTGTTCGATGGAGTCGTCGGGTGCTATTAGCTGCAGCGTGAACGAGAGTGCTGGTTTGACGTGAGTGCCGCGTTACTAGCGAGAAGACCAGGCAGCCACCATCGAGGCGGGTCGGAGCTTGGTTGAAGAAGCTGTGCCAGTCCTGGTCAGGCCCGGAGCTCCATACAAAAGGACCTCCATTGGAGTCCGAAAGATATGTTGGAATCGTAGCAGCAAAGTCCCCTATGAACTTGAGCGCGGTAACCCTACACCTAGGTTGCCCTGCAATTTTGTCCTGTAATGGTCCTCGACATTATCCAACTATCGAGGCAACGATGCCTATTACCATCGCGGATTTAACGGTGCGCCTCGCGGCCGCGCAGAAGCGCCTGGACGCGCTGGAGCGCTCGCTGGACGACATGGAGGGCGTGGCGCGTGTGAAGAAGCACCTGCAGCTCGAAAATCTTGCCAGCGCCGCGCTCAAGACGGCGCCCAGCGACTATTACTCGTGGTCGCTCGCCCAAAGAGCGTAAGGCTGTAGCAGCAATGGATTCGTATAGTTCCAGCATTAATAATGGTTATTGCGTTGTTGTTGTTACTGCTGACAGGAAACTGCTGAGCTGCGCGACCCCGCACTTGTGCAAGAGCATCATCGTGGAGAACGTGGCGTGCGTCAACAGCGGCGTCGAGGACCCGCTCAACAGCCGGTGGGGCAGATGAAAGACTGTTGTTGCCTTATGGAGAGAGGGCTGACGACTGTGGTGCTGTCGATATGGCTGTTGCAGCTTCTACTGCGTGGTGCTGCAGTACAACTCGAAGCTGGACGCGGAGCAGCTCCGCCGCTTCGTGCGCGACAGCATCCCCGACGCCGATCGTCCGTCCAAGAAGAAGTTCAACTTCCAACACGCCCCCGGAGAGGTGAGGCGGTTCACTGCATGAATTTGGCTGTCCCTGTACGGACGAAGTGGTCTGATTTACTGTTTGCGTGCAGGTGTCGGAGCAGTTGACGGGCTTTGGCCACAACGGAGTGTCCACGTTCGGCATGAAGACGCCCATCCCGGTATGCAGATTGGCAGCACTCAGGAACCTTATTAGGGTGTCTAACTAACAACGCGGCATTTACTGTTTTGTAGGTCATCGTGGCGGGGGCTATTGGTGAGCTGAAGCCGTCGTTCCTCTGGCTGGGTGGAGGTGCCGAAGCGGTGAAACTCCGCATCAGTGTGCAGGATCTGGTGAAGGCCTTGGGAGCGCGCGTTGCCGACGGCATCACGGCGCTCCGAACGGACCTAGACAATGAGTAAATGTTGGTTGTGCTTCATTCCTATTCCTACACCTAATGAGCAAAGGGTGGTACCGGGGTGAAGACCAATATTCTTTCTTTTCCTGTGAAATGACCGAGCAACACGCGTTTTCAACGAGAAGAAATTGACGTCTACCAAACTGTGGAATTGACCTCATGTTAACACCTGCTCGCGAGCTTTCAGTGAGTTGTGTCTTCCTTCTCGTTACGGTCTTTATCAATCAAGAATCTCCAAGGAAAGAAACCCGCATAATGCACACATGCATGCATTGGCGACTGCTACCTGCGAGTTTTTTTTTATTTTTCGAACATGCACGTTGTCATATCAGTACACAATGCGCTTCGACGCAGGGAAGCAAAGCTTGTTGATGTTGCCAGTTGGCAGCATTTTTTTTCTGTGGAAAACCACAAGAAAATTACTCGTATGCGGCAGTTGGAGGTTTGAGTGCAACATATCTTTTCCATTCACTCTCACATTGTATTTCTCGTGGAGAACATGTCGTCGGTCAACGTGACAATGAAAACTGTGGCGGAGCTGGAGGACGCGGTTCACTCCATATTTGAGAAAGCGCTAAATCAAGTGCACTTTTGCGATGCCTACGCCGAAGTTTGTGAGGAGTTGGAGGCAAAGTGTTCGACGCTGCAATTGACTAGGAGCATAACGTGGGGTGGTTTGACTTATTTGTCGCTTGACGATACTCTGCCACGAATGGTTGCTGGCCCCTTCATCTCGAAGGAAAGTACTCATCAAGACCACCACGTCGAGCAAGAGGAAGTGCCTGAGAATTTGATATACATCAGCCGGTTCTACCGTGATGGCAAACTGCTGAAGCTATGGAAAGACGAAGTCGAGAACTTCTACTACGTGACGACTCATATCGTTCTCCTCGGACATACCGTAAGTCGCTTCGAAGCGAAACATGCAAACAATGTGCATCCTGTTCGGAATGTCCTCCTTCGATGCTGCCAACGCGAGCTGGAAGTCAACACAAACCAATGAGTGAAGAAAGCTGATGCAGAAAGAGTAAAACTCCGAAAGCTGGGGACGTGCCACTTTCTTGGTGCGTTGTTCCGGCGTGACTTTGTGGAAGCATCGGCGATGCACCGATGCATGGAAGTTCTGTTAGATGTCCGACAGAATATTGCTGGCGATCTTGATCTGTTGAACCCGCAAGCTGCACCGGATGAGATCAATCTAACAGCAGTGTGCACTCTTCTAGAATGCGAGTCGGTCGGTGAGCGTCTGGAATCCCGATCCAAAGACCCGCTTGTACTGGGTACTGAAAAGCAAGCTAAATGGTCGGGTGCTCTTGTCCGCTACGCTTGCCACTCGAGTTCAAGCGGTGATCGATCTCCGAGCAAACAAGTGGGACGCGAACGGTATGGAAAAGGAAAAGGCGCGCAAGGAGATTGCTCAACGTATTGGGAACAAGTGAGCTCGATGTAGGTGAAGCGTCTCATAGCCGTGGAAAAGCAGGCCGAGGACTTGTTTCCACAGCCGAGTTGGTGTGTGTCGGTCGCTTATTTATTGTGTTGTTTAGCCAGTAATAATTGCTTTTCCTATTAATTTGAAGCTCCGTGACTGAACCCCCTCACAATGTGTTGGTCAAACGCTGTTACAACAGAGTGAGCGGCATGGCAAAATTCATGTACAACGTTAACATCGCACACTGAAGTGAAGCAAAGCCTATATCAACACTTCTACGATATCAGCACTTTCAATCCCATCAGCCTACGTGATATTGTCATGCTTCAAGAAAATATGGTACAAAGGTTGACTTTGCTCAGGAGATAGCATTAAGTTGTGTATTTCTAGGACCACGGCAACAGCTTACGTAGATTATTTTCATATGTAGCAAGAACGTCGCATGTGGTTTTGGGATACCCAGCCGAGCTAGCCCTGCCAGCAGCACAGATTCGTGAAGTATCCTCCACAAATAGGCGAGCACTTGTCGATCTTTACCGTTGCAAAACGGCCAAACGGCAATTAAGCGCTCGTACGGTCCGTTAGGATGGTTGCTGGTCAAGCTTCTAGCTTCAAGGGATCACCCGTCCAGATTTTTTTTCTCACTCGCACATTTGCGCTCAACCCCGTTTAACAGCAACAACAGACCCAGGCGCCTACTCCCCCACCAGACTCCTCAATATGAAGTTCTTCGCCACAATCCTCGTCGCCGCCGCCATTGCCAGCCAGGGTCTTGCCCAAACCACCACCGCGCCCACTACGGCCACGACGGCGCCCACGACTGCCACGACGGCGCCCACTACGGCCACTACAGCGCCTACTACGGCCACAACGGCGCCCACTGCTGCTACCTCGGCACCTGCTGCAGCTACCTCGGCACCTGCTGTAGCTACGAGTGCACCGGCCGTGACGACTGCACCGACCGTGACGACTGCACCGGCGACGTCTACCACTGCCCCGGTTGCGACGGCCCCCACGACGAACTCGGCAACGACGGACACCAGCGATGAGTCCGATGTCACGGACGTCACGGAGGAGTCAGCTTCGGATGTCTCCGACGAGGCATCGGAAGCCTCGGCCAGTGGTGAGGACACCAGTGATGAGACCAACGAGACCGCGATGGTCGATGCGGAAGGCTCCGAGGCTAGCGGGTCGGATGCTGGCACGAAGAACGTTGGTGACTCGGACTCCAAGTCGGCCTCGGGCTCCACCTCCGCGGCTGGACGCCAGTCGATCACGCTCCTGTCCGCGGCGTCTGCTGTTGTTGCCACCGTGGTTGCTGCTCTCTTCTAAGAGTGGTCCGATAGGTTGCCCATTGCTAAGCTTAATGAAAATACGCGCCGTCAAGGCGACCACACCAAAATCTATTTATCCATCTTGCGTTTTCATAAGAGAGACAAAACTGTACGCACTGATAGGAGAGGGCACGCAAGGAGGTGGCCTCGAGCTACGCGCACATGTCCGCATCGCACTAGAACTCTCAATAGTGTCCACCCAGTGTAACCCGAGTGTACCCAAAGTATACCCTCAATTCGAAATGTAACTGGATTTTCGCAGAACATCATCAATTCCTCCAAAGCCACTTGCTCATGGCTGGGCGCATGGACTTGGAGGCGCGTCTGCGGGCCTTGCGCGAGGGCAAGCGGCCTCCGACGCCGCCGCCAGCTCCGCCTCCACCTGTTGCAACCGCCGCCTCCTTTTCGTGGCCCGAAGTGCCTTCCCAGCCCGTGAAGAACGAGATCCCCGTGCGCCAGCCCGTCCCAGTCGCCGCGGGCGGCGAGTACCAGCCCGTGCGTCACGCTTCTGCGAGTTTCTCGGCTGCTCCGCCCGTGACGATCATGAGGCGCTCGTCGTCGGATGATTCCGCGAGTTTCCCGGCGTCTGCGGACCCCCAGGGAGCCGCAGAAGCAGCTCCAGGACACGAAGAAGTGCTGCGACTCACGGCGGCCCAATTGCTGGGCCCCGACTACGAAGAGGCCGTGAAAGTGGCTCAAGATGCCATCGACAATGAGCGCAGACAGATGCCGCACACGGCCATCGACGCCTACATCCGAGCGGGGCAGATGCTCATTGAGATCGGCAGACGACAGGCGGCGCCGCACCTGCAGGACATTGTCAAGGCCAAAGCTCTTGCGCTGCTGCAGCGGGCGGAAGGGCTGTCCGAGTGGACGAATGAGGTCTTGGCGAAGGATTCCAGTCAGCAGGCGCTGGCTGCTGCGTACCAGCAGTCGCAACAGAACCGCAACAGGTCGCTCACGGAGAAGCAGGAGCTGGTATCCAGGATGCGGCAGGACAATCGCAACATGAAGCAGCGGCTGAATCAACTGGCGCTGATGACGAAGATTCGAGGACGGATGATGAAGGTGGTGAAGAAGCGGCGAGCAAAGAAAGCGGCGGAGGCGAAGGAGAGGGAGGAGAACGAGGCGGACGCTGCAGCTCAAGCTACACGAGATATTATGAGCAGTCGTGGAGGATTCAATGACGTGACAGGGGACTTTGATGACTACGAGGTTGAGGGAGAAGGCCATGAAGGACCAAACGACGTCATTGGCTCTGGCTCGGATGAAGACGAGGAGTCACGAAAGACGTATCAACATTATCGAGCGCCTCTTGTCCCAGCTACACGCGGTTCGCCGCGAGAAACGCAGAAAGTTGGGCTCATCAATGAGCTGCACGATCGTATCGGGCTGCCGCAAATCAATCATCTCCGCAGGTTTGAGCCTCTGACGAACGATCCGACAGCAGACAACAGGCAGGAGGAACTGCATTCTGAATTGGAAGAGGCAAAGCAAGAAGCAGACAAGCTGCGAGCTGCAGTACAGGAGATGGAGCAGTGCTTACGGCTAGCAGCACAGCACTCAAAGCAGCGCTCGGTTAAGCTGGAACAGCAGAAAGCCCAGGAGTTCGCGGAGGTGCAGAGCGAGCTCGATCGTGTGCGAGAGGAGCTCGAGATCGAGCGGCGGCGTTCTGCTTCCCTGCAGAGTAGCCCATCCAGTTGGAGATCTTCAGTGCCCTCTGATCCCGGCGCCGACGAGAACGAAGACACCGGTGTAATGCAACACCTTCGATCATCGCTCCACAAAGTATTCCGTGGACGCGATGAACCGCCTGGTGGTACTGATGGCGATCGCAGTCGCCGTGCATCCATTCAACGCACCTCGTATTCACATGATTCTCCGCGTCATACACCAAAGAGCAAGGAGCAGAAAGCCGTGGCTCCGTCTTATGGTATAGATGAGGAGGATATGGAAGAAGGCGATGGCGGTGTTTGGCTGTAATCAACGTCTGTGAACCAGATACAAGATGGGAACGGCTATTCTTGCTTCCCGCTTTCGAGTGGCGTTTGGCAGATGGGGGCAGCCAGTAGTCCTGTATTTAATGAACGGAGGCCATGGATGGCTACTCCAGGTGAGCTTATGATTGTGTGCTTTCTCGGCTACTCGAAGTCTAGCCACTAACCACTTCCCGGTACCGGTACGCGAAATCTACAGAGTGAAGCTGCTGGGTGAAGGCTCATTTGGGCGCGTATTCCTCATGCGCGAAAAGAAGATCGGTGGTCGCCTGGTGTGCGTGAAGCAGATTCATCGTATTCATCATTCTAAGAAACCAGAGTTTGCGCCTGCGGGTCGTCCCAAGTCTTTTGGTGTGGAGGTGGATCTCATGGAGAAGCTACGACACCCGAATCTCATTCGGCTGCTGAACTCGTTCGTAGATCCCTCTCCACTGCGCCAGCAACACATCGTAATGGAATTCTGTTCCGGCGGAGACCTGCGGACCTTCCTCAATGCAAACGGAAAGCAGACGCGTTGCCTGGGTGAAGACAAAATCTGGTATTGGTTTGTTCAGCTCGCTCTGGGACTTCATCACATGCATCAGCAGCGCGTGTTGCACCGTGACTTGAAGACGGCCAACGTATTTCTCTCTAACGCAGGCTATGTCATTCTGGGAGACCTGGGGATTGCACGAACGCTGGCAAGTGGCGACATGGCTGCAACTGTAATCGGCACGCCGTTGTACATGGCACCGGAGGTTCTGGATGGCAAAGATTACAGTTTCAGCTCGGATGTGTGGGCTCTGGGGTGTGTGCTATACGAGTTGTGCACAGGCAAACCCCCGTTCACGGCAAGCAATACGACACAACTACTGAACAAAATTTGCCACGGTGACTACAGGCCGATTCAGAAGGGACGGAACCTTACAACTTCACGCCTGCCAACACTAGTCGCTTCAATGCTCAGTTGTCGGCCAGAACTCCGGCCTTCGGTGGACCAGCTCCTACGCGACTCGATTGCTCGCGTTCACATTCGTCGCTATTGTGTGGATCGACTCCGGTCAACGACCATGACTGACGAAGAACGGCGCGTTTTAGTGCAGCAGGTGACGACACTGGGGATCGACGCTGCGGGTATCGCCAGCGTTGGTATTAACGGTGGCGATCATGTGAAGGGTGAAGAGCCAGCAGTACCCACCAGCTTGGATTCGTATTCAAGACACAAGGTGCTCAATGATCGGGAGGGCCAGGAGAGGAAACCCATGGACGCACGCGAGCGAGAACGTCAAGACCAAATTCGATTTGCGCTGGAGAAGTTGCAGCAACTGCGACTGCAATTCCCTGTAGCGTGTCGTTTTGAAGCAAACGTAAAGGCGTCTGACTGTAAGAACGCTGAGGAGGTCTATCCTCCTGCCCCACCGATCGAAGTTAATGGTGGCGCTTGTAAGCAACCACTCCACAACGACCAATGGCGAGACCCAGTTCGTGCAATGAATGATCCCCAGGGGAGCGTTGGTCGGGTCCAACCACGAGGATCAGCAAACCTTAACCGCTCGAATTCTGTCCCGAAAGACGTCGCCTTCACTGGCGTCCCCAGAGCTGGAGTGCCCCTCACTGCAGTGGCCAAGATGTTTGCTGACCGTCGTCCTGTGTGTCGTGACGTGCGGGTCTTAAGGCGGAAAGAGGCTGCAAAAGCTGCCGAGCGCTACAAGCGCAGCCTGGATGCGATGCACACGCCCAGGCATCGGAAAGAGGACAAGGGTCGTGCTACGGAGGCTGTGCCGCGTGTAAGGAGGAGGAGCGTGGGCTCCGAGCGAGTGGTTGGCTGGAAGAAAGACGATGAAGACACAGACGCAGCGATCCTGCAGTCGATGGCATGTCTGCGTGCGGAACTGGCGTGACCAGGTTGCCGTTCAACTAGAGAATGTAGCCATCTTGCTTGAGAGAGTGAAGGTCACAAGAAGTTGCACTTGCCCTTACTCAGATGCTGTGTTTCAGCCTCGGTGGTAAGCACGTGACTTGCCCACAAGGACGACCTCGGCCCCATTCGTCACTCTTCAATTTGCTCGCATCTCAGTACCAACCATGCCAGCCATCACCGCCCAGCAGTCCATCCCGTGCTACCCGCCAGTCGCTGCTGCCCCTGGCGCCCCGCCCAAGCCCACGCAGTTGAGCGCATTCGTCATCTCATGGGAAGACGTGCTGGCACCAATGTCGTTCCTGGCGAAGCGCCTCGAGCTTCAACCCACCAGATCCGGCTTGGAGACAGCCAAAGCCGCCTACGCCCAGGACCGATATCTGCAGCAGGCGCTAGCGTCCGTAGAAGAGGAAGCCGTCGAGTTGCTGCGCACTGCAGCGACAATTGGCCCCGTGTTCATCGTGACGGAGAAGAGCATCAGGTACATGGAGGCCACCTGCTCCGCCTTCTTCCCGCGACTGTCGCAGTGGCTGGCCAGCGCCACGAGCGCGCAGCACTTCCGCGTGCGCGTGCTAACTGCGCCCCAGAAATTCGCCACTACCATCGAAAGCTCGGCGTGGCTAGCTCGAACGTACCAGCAGATTGTAAATATATCGGTGTGGGAAGCGCACGGCGCCTCCATTTCTGCAGCAGGGGCGTTGGGCCACGCACAGCAGCTGCTGCGGCATCGCGAGAGCGGGACGCTGGGGCTAGTGAGCATCAGCGCGTCGGCTGCAAGCCAAGCAGCAAGCCTCCGAGCCTTGGACGTGGCGCCCTTTTTGATCCCGAAAGGAGTACACGTTCCTGGCGGAGATCCTGCCAGCGCGCTCAACCTCGAGCACTTCTTCGCCCAGCTGATGACGCTGCAAGGATACATGTCGATCGCCGCTGCGCACGACAGCGCGTTCTCCATGGCATTATGAGCGCCCAGCACTTTGCGGCAAACTTACGGTCGACAGTAGTCGAACCAACTCTTTCATGTCCTGCTAAGCAACCAACACCCCTTGCACCAAATAAACACAACCATCGAAAGAGTCCAAGCAAGCGGTCGTCGTGCGTGCTGATGCAATGCAATGTAAGATGAGATGCCAGCGGCTCCAGCGCCAACGGATCCACAAGGTAGAGCAAGCAACTTCAACATGTCAATCCATAATCGCACTTAGTCGAGTCGTAACGGTTCCCTCTGGTGACGACTCCATGCCTACACAAACGTGGTCCCCCTTCCTCCTCCTCCGTGCGCGATGCTGTCGCCCGCGACGCAGTCCGAGGAGCTCCTGCAGCCGAGCACGAGCATCGACATGAAGTACGTGCTGTCCTCCGACCCGCTCGGCGGCGGGGGCAGTCGCCGCCACAAGAAGAAGCCCGCGCACGACGTGTTCCGCTCCTGCTCGGCCTTCCCCGAGTACTTCGCGCGCGTGCTCGACTACCGCCAGATGGACCTGGACGCCACCTTCTACCAGATGGTCACGCTCTGCGTGCAGCCCGCCAAGGTCTACAAGAGCGCCTACTACCGCAAGCAGACCAAGAACCGCTGGGCCAGGGACGACCCGGCGTTCGCCGTCATCCAGTTCGCCTTCCTGCTCGTCGCCACAGTCGCCTGGGCCATCGCCTTCCGCGTGGATAGCGCCGTCAAGTACGCGTCGCTGCTGTTCCACGCCGTCGTGGTCGAGTGGCTCGGCTTCGGCCTCGTCATCTCCACGCTCTGCTGGTGGATCGCCAACCACCATCTCCGTCAGCGGAACAGGTGCGCGCGCTTGGATCCCCTTATTTTTGTATTGTTATGTGTAGGAGGTCGGCTGCACACACTCATTGCTTGTTTATTTGTTTGTTGTCGTGACAGTCACGGGATGGGGGACGCGCTCTACGTGGAGCAGCGGGTCGAGTGGCAGTTCGCGTTCGACATCCACTGCAACTCGTTCTTCATCCTGTTCCTGTTCCTCTACGTGCTGCAGGTAGGAGCGATTTAGTTTTTTTTTGAGAAGGATGAAGGGGAGTTTAGTGTTGATGCTTTGGTTCTTTTGTTGTTGGCTGCAGTTTTTGTTGGCGCCGGTGCTGGCGTCGGACTCGTTCGTGATGCTGCTGGCTGGCAACCTGCTGTACTCGCTGGGCTGGGGGTTCTACACGTACATCACCTTCCTCGGATATTTGGGTGCGTCTGTTTCATTGCTGCTGGTCGCCAAGATGTTGATACTGACTGTGGTTTTGGGGTGTGGGTGTCCAATAGCGCTTCCCTTCCTGCACCGGACGGAGCAGTTGCTGCTGCCGCTCATCGTCGTCCTTGCACTCTTCGTATCCACTTTGGTGCTGCAGGCGGTGTTCGGCGCGCAGATCAACTTTGTGCACATGTCGACACACTATTATTATGCTCCGTAGTGGTTTGACAGCCGGCATACAGTAGTGCTGACGCAACGTTGCAGACAGCGAGCAATAGATGTTTCCTGAATTTCTGGTGAGCGAGTGCTGCGCTTGGCTTGATGTGTCGTGTGCAAAGAGAAGAGTTCTGGGAGGTTCTCTATGACCAGTGTGTCTTCGAAGGGGATGCTTACTGTCAGATAGGAAAGCAGGACAAGTAACGACAACATACTACTAGACTAGTACTTCAGTAGTATGTTGTCGACGACAAGTAGTACTAGTAGTAGTAGTAGTAGTAGTAGTAGTAGCTGGTATTCGCACTAGTGACTAGTAGTATTAGTAATACGGAGCTGCGAGCTCCTCGAAATCAAAATGGCGATCTCTCTTCGTCCTGCTGATATTGAGCTCAGGATTCCTACTGGAAGAGCATCGAGATGACCAAGGCCGCCATCGTGAGCGACAGAGCGCCGGTGAGGCTGCTCGCAGCCGACTCCGAGGATGAGCCAGCAACGCTGCCGCTGGCCGAAAGCGAGCCAGCCGAGGCGGCGGCGTCCAGCGACGCTTTGGTCACCAGCCAGTCCTTGAGGAAGTCGCCCAGCAGCTCACCGCCCGGGGTGCGGGTGGCGTTGTGGTAGTAGTCGTTCACCGTGAGGTACACGTGCTGGCTCCGGTTCACGTAGAACGTCGAGACCTCGTCACTGATGCTCTTGTACACGTCAATGATCGCCGTCATGTTGGAGTAGAAGTCCTCGCCACTGATGACGTCCGTGAACGGGTAGCCGAGGATGCCCTGGCGCACCAGTTCGTAGAAGTAGCGCTGGGTCTGGTCGTGCATGCTGTTGAGGAAGAGCCACTGGGCGGCCGGGACGCCCTCAATCATGAAGGACATCATCTCGGCCACGGTCAGCTCGTTGTCCTCGCACTGGTCCCAGAGCTCGGCCGTCACCTTGAGGTCCAGGTCGCACGTTCCGTAGTACGAGATGAGCTTGCCAGCAGTGTAGTCGCTGGGCAGGACACCGACGTAGCTGTCGCTGAGCACCGAGTAGCGGATGCTGTTCTCCTCGACCTGCCACGTGTCGGCCACGAGAGCGCTGAGCGCCTGGGCGCCGAGCGCGCCGGCACTGTAGCCACTGATGATGATCTCCTCTGGGTTCGGGTAGTTCTCCACGGCCCAGTCGAGCACGGCCTTGGTGTTGTTGTAGCCGACCTGGTGCAGGGTCATGTTGTGGCCCAGGCACTCGGACACGTTCAGTAGCGAGTACAGGGCGCTGTCAGCAATAGTCTCGACGTGGTTGCCAATGTGCAGGTCGCCGGTGCAGTACGGCAAGTGCACGATGTTGTAGTCGTTGAAGAGGTTCTCGTCGTTGGATCGGTTGAGGACGCCGGTGCTCAGGGGCGTGGCGATGGGGCTGAAGGTTTCGTACATGCACTGAAGACCGAAGGCGCACGTGAGGTCGTCGATGCAGGCGCCGCCGCCCTGGAAGTACAGCATCAGTTTCGTCTTGTCCTGCTCCGGGGCCGGGAAGACCTGGAAGAAGTAGGTCGAGTTGGTGGAGAAGTCCACGCTCGAGTTCGAAAAGTCGTCGAAGGCGCAGCGGGTCTCGCCGCCCGGGTAGATGACGGTACTGCTGTCCAGCGCCGAGGTGGCGAGGTCGTCCACGGCGCACGAGTTCGCGCCGCTCATGACGCAGATCTCGTCGCCGTCGCGGATCTGAGCCTGGGTAAAGGACGCCAGCAGCGCTAGCGAACCGGTGAATGCGAGCTTCCACATGATCGTGATCGGAGTCGAGTGCGTGCAGCGGGAAGACTCGAGAATGGCGAGAGGATCCGCCGGGGAATCGCTAAGCGGGCAGGGCAGCCACCACCTGGGATGGCCCGTCCTGCGCAAGGAGCCGGACGTTGATGCCATTCGTGCACCGTTTTCCTCCCCGGCAATGCTCATGTCCCTTGCGGTCATTAGTGCCACGTCCAGACGGGAGCTGCAACCGAGCAAGTCGCAGTAAGGTTTTCGGGGTCGCCGCCGCATGGAACTGCACCGATCCGACGTCACGCAGCGAGCAGCATGATGCGCATTTGACGCGCTTGCAAGTCACCGCACCGAGTTGTCACGCGTTTCCACGCTTTGCCTTGCGGACGAGCCACAAGCTGTGTTTGTTTGTGAAAGTCGAGCTTTGCATGCACCTCTCCGTGACCTTCACGTCAACGGCTCAAGGCAAGTTACGGCTCTCTCGAGGATGTGATCGTCAAGCGATGTCACGGCTCCAAGCACCAGCTGGGTAGGTAGCACACGCTGCCTCAAGTCGCTACGTAGAGGAGGATCCTTACACACAATTGCGAGTGATTTGGTTTCGCTGCGCTTCTTCGTCTTCGCTTGTGCGTGCCGCATTCGGCGTCAATGCCAATCAAAGCAGGCCCCCAATCAAGGTCTGGAACAACAGACAGCGCCGTGGCCCTGTTCATAACGCTGGCCACGATGGCTTGACCGATTTGATCGCCCAGCTGGCGCTGGACTGCGGCTTGACTTGCCTTGCCGTGGTTGGCCCTCCTCGCTTGACGTGCACGATATGTACGTTATCCTCGAGCCAAGCAACGCAGTCGTTGACGATGGCCACTCAAAAGTGCCCTTGATTCCGCATCCCGGTAGTCGAGGAGATCTTCAAGCTTACGGGCGACCACCGAGAAACCTGGTCACCCGATTCCAACTCTGGTCCAACCTTCAATGGAGACGGGAAGGGAGCGTGAAAGACGAAAAACAGGCCAATCTGGGCTGGTTGCGGTCGCTGACCGCCGGGCACAGATCACGCATGCACTCGTCGGGCAGGGTTCGTCTCAGATGAACAAGGTGCTTTGCGCAGCCACCTTACGTTACTTCCTCCCCTGCCAGCATCGCCTCCAAGTCGTCGTCGGTTGCGAAATGTAACCACGATGCGCTCAAACGAGCTGGAGTCGTGTGTTTAAAACACTAACACTTGAAGTGACTATGAAATAATGGACGGACTATTTCTGGTTTTGTTATGGCTTCACTTTACATGTACGAACACTGGATTCGTAGGTTCACTGCAGAGCAGACTGCGCCCACCTGGATTCACGTCAAAATCACACGACACCTAAGCAAGAACCATATTCATTTACACGAGTAATGTAATTGCTGTAGCTGCATTACGCGTAGCGAATTGTCTTGGTCTGTTCATCCACCCAGCATTGTTGCTAGATCGAAATCGTTGTACAATGCCCTCAATTTCAAGAACAGCGGCTCGTAATCGTTTTCCTGCAGTTTGTTCTCAAAGGATCCGCACCGGGCTCCTCAAACGCTTCCCTTCTTCTTCGATTCGAAGATCCACGAAATTAACAACGTCGTTCGCGGACTTCCACTCACCTTGGCAACTTTGAGCTGAAGTTTCTCCAGTTTTCTGGCGATCCTCGCTGTCGCCGTTAAAGTGCCCCTTTAGTTGTATGAACATCTCCTCAAAAGAATTCCTCTTATGCAGCGCTTAGTAGTCATGAAGGACACACACACGCTCACTACTGGATTATCGAAAGCACCGTTTGCTTTATCACCAAGCTTTAGCAGCTTGAAAACGTCGCCCGAGGTTTGCCCGATGACACCCAATCTGCTATCGGGCCTCCTCCAATCTACCTGCAGCCGTCCTCATACTTGATGCTTCCTTTGCCTCAACTAGCTTGTCTGCCAGAGCACAATCATACCTCCTCAACACGGTGAACGTCGACTTTGTCAGCTTCTTCCAGATTGTTTTCGTAAGCTTTCATTACAGCGCTGACCGGCTTCTAGAACTTCGTGGTGGCCAATGTTCTCTTTCTTGTCAACTGGTCCACAGACTTCTGGTTCGAGCTTTCAGTGACTTTTTCGTTGTCGCAGCTAGCTTCTGGGCTAGACCTTTCGGCTTGGGAATAGCAGGGATATGGATATTGAAGTCAAAGGCTCTGCCTTATGACTGACTGTTACTACTTCCATTATTGTCGGCTGCATACCAAGCCAGTAGATTATGCTCGCCAACGAGTCCATCAGGCAATTTTGCGCTCAACACTGATCGCTCAAAGCTGCAAACCACTAGCACTAAAGTGACAGCAACTAGCATGAATCAACGGAAACGTGTAGATGCAGTAAACTTGGTAACTATTGTGGGTACTGGGGTGATCAAGGTTCGTTGAGGAATTGTGAAATGTGAGAGATTTTCGGCTCCTCTTGGCGAAAGAAGTCGCTAATTTACTCACAGCAGAGAGATCAGTTGTACATGATGACAGGATGGAAATTTTGAGATGAAAGGATGGAGCGAGGAGCGTCGATGAAATTTTGCTGGAAACTTATATTGCGACAACAATCAAGCTATTAAAATAGTCGTTTTGTCAGAATTAGCCGAGCGGATCAAAGGTTATGACAATTCAAATCTGGTGTATCAGTTCATCCCACCAGTACAATAGTTGTGCACCATGGATATCGCAACGTGCCCAATATTCTCGCTCAGAAGTAAGGTGGTGGTAATGTTGGTAGATTTTCAAAGATCGTGCTTGCATGTGGCTTTGCACGAGGAAGCAAAAACATTGGCTACTGATACGTTATTTCCTTACTACGTTGCGAGACTGAAACTCCTGTCAGGTCAGTGCAGTTAAGGGTAATGAATACGCTGCCAATGCTGGCTACCAAATACCATCTACTTCAAATACAAAGGTTACAAGAATGGGAAATCTCGGGCATCAGTTGCTGGCATCCTTCACGAGGCAAAAATTGGCAAAAATTGGTTGCCGATTTCTCGATATCTCCCGCGTGAATTTCGTGCGGTAGATATTATACTATTCCGATACAGGTGTACTTTAATGCCGTGTGTTGTACAGTAGGTCTTTCCTGAAACTCATGCTAGCACATCGAGATTACAGCGCAAGAAACCATTCCTTCACCTCGGCAAGAACAAGAAACCAGAAGCCCCCTATCGCAATGTGGTTGGAAAAATTCCAGGGATCTATGAACTCAAGTTAATTAGAAACCAGTACTACTACTTAAACTCATGCGAGCTCAATCAACCGGTAAGAGAAGCAAGCAACCCCATCGTAGAACTTCGCGGTGCTTCACAGCAGGCAAGTCACGTAAGCAGACATAGATAAACGTCGAGCTAGGAAGTTTCGTAGCAGGTAGATAGATATGGGTTCCACGAAAGACTTAGCATCAATCGCAAATATCGTGTTGGTAAGAGCCATTGTCCTGTCCGGACTCAACGGCATCTTCTACGAAGACAATCAAAACCAAATTTCTGCTTCCAAGTTAGCAAATGTCTTGAGGGACAAAAGCCAGCGGCATAATTCGCAGCGGGGCCAAAAGCTAACTCTTCCTGAAGCGCGTCAACCTCTCGAACCGTCCGTGTCTGCGGCTGAAGCGCCGCATCGATCCGTTCATCAACGCCACCGTCTTCAACTTCCTCCATACAAAGCTCAAGTCATCTATCGCGCCCTGCTTGTCTAGTCAAACCAGTACTTAAGCGTTACTTGCTTCCAGTTACTTACCCAACCGTAGTTACTTCACTCCAACCCGCGCTAAAACCGGGTTGTGCCATTTATCGCGGGAACGCCGGGGCTCCACCTGATTGCTTGCTCCCTCCACCTATTGCCTTTTGCCGCCTCTCCCCATGTCGGACGCGACGCTGAGCAACGTGTTCTGGGGCCACAGCGCGGGCGTGCTGGTGCTGTCCGCCTCGGGGCTGCTGTGGCGCAGCCGCGCGACCGAGAGCCAGAAGAAGCTGCTGAAGGACGACATCGTGACGCTGCTGTGGACGCCCGTGGGGCCCAAGACGCACCACCTCAAGGTCTACCAGAAGGGCGGCACGTACGTGCGCTTCACGGGGCTCAAGGCGCAGGACGTGGCGCAGCTCAAGAGCCACGTGGAGTCGCACTTCGACCGCGAGCTGGAGCAGGAGAAGGTGGCGGCGGGCGGCGGCAACTGGGGCGACATGAAGTTCGAGGGCCCCAACCTCAACTTCCGCACGGCCAACGCCAGCGTCATGGAGCTGCCGCTCGAGCAGATCTCGCAGTGCGCGCTGCCCGGCAAGAACGAGGTGGAGCTGCAGTTCCACGAGGACGACACGGTGGCCGGGGACGAGGAGACGCTCGTCGAGATGCGCCTCTACCTGCCCCCCGGCGATGGCGACGACGAGGTCGTGACGGCCGACGACTTCCGCCAGCAGGTGCTGGAGAAGGCCAACATCCGCAGCGTCATGGGGAAGAGCATCGTGGACCTGGACGAGACCATCGGCACGTTCCTCACCCCTCGTGGGCGCTACGGCGTGGAGATCTACGGCTCGTTCCTGCGCATGCACGGCAAGACGTTCGACTACAAAATCATGTACTCCAACATCAACCGCTGCTTCCTGCTGGAGCTGCCCAACGGCATCAACACGGCCTTTGTCATCAGTCTCGAGGAGCCCATTCGACAGGGCAAGCAGGGATACCCGCACCTCGTGCTGCAGCTGAGCAAGAACGACGTCCACATTGACGTCAACATGTCGGCCGACGAGATCAAGAAGTACAACGGCAACATCCACGAACGGATGTCCGGCGCGCTGCCCCAGATCGTCGCCACGCTGTTCAAGTTCATCATCGGCAAGAAGGTGTACACGTCGGGCAAGTTCAAGACCCACAGCGGCGACCGTGCCGTCAAGTGCGCCGTCAAGGCGCAGAGCGGCGTGCTGTTCCCCCTCGAGAAGTCGTTCATGTTCATCCACAAGCCCACGACCTTCATCCGCTATGAGGAGATCGACTACATCGAGTTCCAGCGGTACGCGGGCCAGAGCGGGTCGTCGGCGAGTCGCAACTTCGACCTGCTCGTGAGCTGCAAGTCGGTGGGCGGGGAGGCCGCACGCGAATACATTTTCTCGGCGATCGACCGGCGCGAGTTCCCGGAGCTGAGCCAGTTCCTGACGTCCAAGAAGCTGCGCATCCGCAACCTGAAGGAGTCGCACGCCGCCGGCGCGCAGGCGGGCTCCAAGAAGCGCGACTTCAACGAGTATTTAGAGGAGTTAGGTCCCGAGGAGGGCGAGATCGAGGACGACGAGGAGGACTCGGACTTTGGCCCCGGCGACGCCTCCGGCAGCGAGTCGAGCGACTTCAGTGACGAGGAGCTCAGCGGCAAGGAATCGGACGAGGAGGACGCCGGGGAGGGCGAGAAGGCCCCCAAGACGGACAAGAAGAAGAAGAGGAAGAAATCGCACAAGAAGCAAAAGTCCAATGACGAAGAGTAAAGCTGAAGCGGTCAGTAGCTGAAGACCAGGGCAGATCGATCGCCTGCCTCGCAATACAAACAAACACCTTTGCTGCACTCCTCCAAAGTGGATGTAGCCATCTCGGTGGGTCCGTTATTTCCCTCTGTGCTTTTGTATCAGAGTTGAAGGGTCCACAGACACAAGAAGGCCAGTCCGGGACTCAGCAATAATGGCGACGGAGCACGGCAGGACGCGCCGGCGGCCGCGCCGACAGCTCGGACTCGAAGCCCCAGCTAAAGAGCATCTGGCGCAGCAAGTTGCGGGCATCGTGGCGCTCTCATTGCAGCGGAATCGGCGAGAAGGCGGCCGCGGGGGGCTGTCGGGTGCCGTTGCGGGGAAGCGCGGGCTGCTAGCGTCGACGCTGCGGCTGGCGCAGCAGAATGTGGCCGACATGACGGCGTTTCTGCGGTGGCGGGAGGCGGAGGCTGCTGCCGTCGTGGCGGCTCAAGTGGAACTGCCATCCTGGTGTGAGGGCGAGGAGCACAAGGTGTGTGTCATTTGCTTGGACGGGGACATGGTCCCTGGAGAGAGCTCTCGGGAGGGAGAGAGAGTGGAGGCGCTGCCTTGTGGCCATGTCTTCCATGCTCGATGCATTGCCCAGTGGCTGCTGCATCGACGCGTGTGTCCTGTGGACCGACGTCCAGTGGACTGAATGTGGCGGGGCGGGAAGGTGACGTGTGAAGAAACTCGGCCGGTAAGATAAGCGACGGAAGTGATGGCGCTTTCCGAGGGCGCCATCCGTGATGGAAAAAATAAAGGTAAAACTCATGCTCATGGCTGGTACGAAGTTCTTCCTTGTATCTCCTTGAACTCACCACGAGTAGCGTGTTGCCAAGGAAGTCAGAAGTGTCTGCCGCTGTCCTCCCAACGTGGCCTCAGGCGATGACCTTCGTGAGTCCCGCAACGCTATCAAGGATGAACCTGCACGCCCTCGCTCCCGTCGCCTTACCACGGCAGGATGTCGCCGCGGAAGTGGAAGTACTTGCCGCTGTCCTCGGGCTTGGCGTTCGCGATGATCTTGGTGAGGCCAGCGACGCTCTCCTCGGTCGTGACTTCGCCCGTGTGGCCCGTCATGCGCGTGACGACGTAGCCCGGGTGCAGCGCCAGCGTGATGACCTTGTCCCCCTTGAGGTCGATCGAGAGGCTCTTGTTGAGCATGTTGAGCGCCGCCTTGGACGCGCGGTAGCTGTATCGGCCGCCCGATCCGTTGTCGGCGATGCTGCCCATGCGCGAGGTGATCTGGCCCACGGTGGCCGTGCCGTGCTTGGCCGCGGCCAGCTTCAGGTTGGGCAGCAGCGCGCGCGTCACGAGGAAGGGGCCGACCGCGTTCACCTCGAAGAGCTTCATCATCTCGGCCTTGGTGACGTCCGGGATGCCGCCTCCGCCGCCCAGGCCGGCGTTGTTGATCAGCAGGTCGATGGTCTCGCCCTTGAGCGCCTCGGCCGCCTGGGCGATGGAGGCCTCGTCGCCGATGTCCAGCGGGACGAGCTTGGCCACCGCCAGCTCCTTCAGCTGAAGCGCGCAACGCAGGCAGTAAGCCCTTCTACCCTGCTACAGTTAAGCTTAGAACCATGCGCGTACGTCGTTGGCGCCGTCGACGTCGCGCGCGGCGGCGAGAACCTTCCAGCCGTTGGCCACGTAGTGGCGCGTGAAGGCGAGGCCGATGCCGCGGTTGCTGCCGGTGATGAGAACGGTCTTGGTGACGTTCATGACGCAATTGGCGAGATAGCGGAGACTTTTGGTAAGGATTCGAAAGTGAGACAGATTGAATGCATTGAAGGGGGTTGAAGCCATGTCGGCATGCAGGTAGACATTCTGTATGGTATTGCACGCGCTTACATTAACTACACTAATAGCCCGCTACGAGCACCAGCGCTCGAGAGGGCCGCCAGTAGTTTAAAAGCCTCTCCTTGCGTCCTGGTCCCGCCAGGAAGGAAGGAACAGTGCTGGCCAACCTCCTCGTTATCGCGTGCGCGCGTATCCTCGTGTCCTTCTCCACTCGACCAGCACGGCTCCATCCTGCTCGACCATCTATAATCCTCCGCTGTGAAGGGCGCTCGACCTGGTCGAGCCCCTCACCTTCACGCCGACAATTTGCTCTTCTTGTTATCTGCTGTCAACGATGTATCCTGGTGCGCGTTCTCCAGCCGGCGTTTCCGCTCGTTGGCAAGGTGCGAAGACTCCTCGCCTGCAACCGCGGCTAGTGCACTCAGCTGCAGCGTAGAGCCATTAGAAGGGAGACCTGTGGACTCGGACGACGCCACCAGCGACAAAATATCCTCGATAGAAGAATTACGCGGGAATCCAGACTTGAAGCCGCCCAGCGAGCTCAGCTTGTCGTACGAGGCGCTCGAAGACAGCGTGCTCAGATTTGAGAACGACGGGAAGCTGCTGAGGTGGTCGCCAAAGCGAGACAGCATGTCCGAGCTCGGCACGCGCGCCATCTTATCGAGAGACGGAACCCTCGGAATGCGTTGATCTCCACCGCCCACCGTATGAAGCTTATCCATAGACGGAATGCGCGGCAGTTTGTCCAGCGATGCAACACGAGGCAGTTTGTCCATCGAAGGCACACGGGGCATGTTGTCCATCGACGGCACGCGCGGGAAAATGCCCGATGAACTGCGCGGCATCTTGTTCAGGGGCTTGGGAATCTGGATCTGGTTCCCTGAGCCTGAAGAAGCCGAGGCGTTGTGACTGGGGCTGAGGCGCTTGGTAAATCCAGTGCTAACGGAGCTAGCCGTCACGCTCGTCGAAGTCGACAGGGCACTGCTGCTGCTGCTAGAACTCGTCTGCGCGTTGACGTCTTCTTCCCGCTGCTGTTCCTCCTTGAAGCCATTTTCACCGAGCCTCCTCCGGAGGCCTCCAGACGTATAATTATCCTTACCCTGCTGCTGCTTGTTGCTATCATCATCTGCATTTTCCATTGTATCCCGAGTGTTCTGAGCTGCTGGCGCTGCTCCACGCGGGCTGTTCGGTCCGTGATCCTGCAACAAATTTGAAAGCTGCTCGAGAGACTGGATGCGCGGGAAATAGGCGTTCAAACCCTCACCAATAGACAACGGCTTGGGCAACCCGGCGGACTGACTGTCGAATCCGCTGCTAGTCATCGTATTCTGAGTGTCCGTCGACGCGTACGAGCCGCTAGGGTTCATCCCGCCGAAGCCCGATGACGTGGCATGCTGGAAATTTTCAATACTGGCCACACGTGGGAACAAACACGAGAAACTGTCAATAGATGACACGCGAGGGAATGCGTCGCCCGAGTTGCCGTCCATGGCAACGCTGCTAGGAGGTTTGTTGTCCTGGACCTGGTTCGGAGCCGGCTGGCCCTGGCCTGGGCCTTGTGTCTGCGCGCCTGCAATGCCGAGCATCGACACATTGCTGTGGTCGCCATTAAATAGGTGAGAGGGCACACTGTTGCTCTGCTGCGGGGGGTGGAGGGGGGGCTGGACGGGCATGCCGCCTGCTCGGCCTGGGGCTCCATACCCTGCATTAGGCTGCTGCACCTGAACCGGTCGAGGCTCCTGCTTCGTCATCGGCTGCACGGGGGCAGATGGGTATCCCTGTTGTTGTTGTTGTTGTTGTTGTTGCTGTTGCTGCTGTTGCTGCAGTTGCTGCTGTGGTCCCATGGCCGCCGGGTTTCCTGCCGCCGCTGCCGCGTATCCGATGGATCTGGCGGCCGCATAGCGGTTCTTGTCCCTAGAGAGCTCCGACTCGAGGCGCTTCTCGCGCCGCCGCTGGTTATACTGCTCCCGCTCCAAGTAGGTTTTCTCGAGCTCGGCGAGGTCCTTGCGGATGTTCTCCATGTCGTCCTTGGCGACCTCGTCCTCGCGCCGCCGGAAGATGATCTTGCCGATGCACTGGTCGCCTGTGTACTTCTTGGAGATGCGCATAGGGTCGCAGTTCAGCAGCTTGGACAGGAACGTTCGCAGCGTGGTGCCCTCGGCCAGCGGCAGGTTGCCCTTCTTGAACTCCTCGATCAGGCGGTCGCAGTAGGCGCTCTCCTCGGTCGTCCACTTGCCCTTGCGCATGGCCGTGGGCGGGTTGGCGGCCTGCTGCGCGGTGGCGTCTCCGTTGGCTGCGGCGGGGGGGGTCCCTCCGGCCGCGGCGTTGTGCGTAGAGCCGTCCAGCACGTGCGCCTTGCTGTCCACGGGGTATCCCCCGCTGTCCTGCGGCTGGCCGACGCCCGCCTGCATCTGCGCCGCGTACTGCTGCTGCTGCTGCGTCAGGAGGCGGCGCGGCGCCTGGATGGGCGTCCAGCACGTGGGGCACACCTTGTCCTTGGTGAGCGCGCGCTCGATGCAGCCGGCGTGGAACTGGTGGTGGCACGGCTCCAGCAGCACGTCCACGTTCGGGTTGTAGCACATGAGGCAGGAGCCCGGCGGCGGCGGCATGTACACGTCCGGGCGCGCGGAGGAGACGCCGCTGGCCGCCGCGGTGTACGGCTGCGGCGGCAGGTAGGCGCTCATGGCGGCGCTCGGGTCAGGGCGAGGGGTGTGCAGCGCTTCTCCCGTTCCCATGGGGCGTGCGGGCTGACGGGGGCGGGGCGGGGGAGGCTTCTTGCGCTGCTCGCAGCGTACCTTGGCGCTGGCCGATACCGTCAGAGAGAAAATAACGGGAAGAGACGAGCGAGAAGAGCGGCTCCCGCCTGCTGGGCGCTAACGTTTAGCTCCGAGGGATAAAAATAGCGCGCGGTGCGCCGAATTGCTAATTCGTAGGTGCGCCCACCGTTATTCCCGGCCAAATTCGAATTGGGCCGGCGGGCGCCTGACCGTGTTCTTCTTTTTGGCGCGCAGCGACGGGGCGGCGCTGCCTCGTTCCGACCGAGGACAGCTCTACCGCGTCACCGGGCGCTGCATGCAAGGGCAACTTCAGTCGCTGCTCCGTGCTTCAGTCTGCGGGGCTTGCAGGCGTTTGCAGCAGCAGTGAAAGCTGCTGTTGCTACGCGAAAAGTTTGCAATGGCCAACTCAGAAAAGCTTTGCTGAGCCACTGGGTTGTCGATCGCCGCGAGATTGGTGGTGGGGAGGCGGCAGTTGAAGGCGTCAAGCCTTGTTCACGTCTGCAGCTTCAGGTTGAACTACGGCGCCCCGAGCGGCCAAAGCCCCGGCGTCCATGCACAGCAGCAGACAGCAGCAACATGGCAAGGCTCGCTCGGCCCCAACGCTTTGACTCAGTCGGACTGCTGCCCGCCAGTCGAGGCGGGAGCACATGGTTGACTGTTTACCGGGTAGTCATGGTAGACTGGTCAGCATTAAAAGGGTTAACCCTTGAGTTCGACATGCCCGCCGACTTGGCGATGGAAGCGAGCAACTTGCGCACAAGCGTGTCCGCTAGCAGTGATGTCAGAAGTTTGTGTCTCGGTTTTTTTTACTGAGTCTGTGCTGTGCATACCCAGCATATTATTAAGAAAAATACGTACTTCGAAGTATTATAGTTTTCCCGCGGAGGTACCAGCTATATTCACCACTAATTCTAGCCGAGATTGATCGTGTCAGCTATTAACGCGGCATGTTGTGGGAGGTGAAGCGACGAGAATGAAACGCATGTGCTGCTCTTCAAATTGAGTGCACGACCAGCTCCGCAAATGGCAAATGGCCCACGGGTAAATTTCTGCTGTCAAGACTCGTCGTGTGTTGCTCGTTTCGCTGTGTGCAGACCTACACCCGATGCCACCACGGGTCGGATAAGCATTATACAGACCCACTCAATGATAATCAAGGCGAACACGAAGTAAAAAGCTATAGTACAAAGCACTATTGCCTGGCTCGCTTTGCCTACTCTTCGTCTTCTCCAGGCCCGGTTGTAACGGTCCTCACTAAAAAGCAACGATGCCGAACTTCCGATGACTTCCTGGAAGTCTGAAGAATGGGGCCGCTCCTAGATTCAACCAGGGAGAAAAGGGACGGCGCAGCTTCTTTGTGCCCTAAACCTCTTCATTAAACCACGCTTTTGGATAGCAATTCCCTGCGCGCGAGACCCTAAAATGGGCGGGAATTTTTAGCGCTAATGGGCCATTTTAAAAACATTCCCATTTAATAATAATGGGTGTACAACAGTGCCCAGACTCTAGCTAGGCAGTAAGCGCAACATACTTTTAAGCACCTATCACCCTATTGCGCGAAGTACAAGTACTGAGCGTTCGCGGCGGTGTAGTCGACACTTCGAATTGACACCCCGATTGCCATACTGGACAATACATACATGGGGCACTTCACACCCCGCCGTGCTGCTTCGATGACAAGCTTTGTAACGGGTCTCTCTACTGTTTAGTTTCATTTCCTTGGACTGCTACCCTGGCGGGCTACGCTGTTTTCCTCCACTCTGACGCTCTGAGAGGAGTAGCTACAGTTTATCACTTTGAGTATAGCTCTGCATAGAAGTTCTCGTTTTGTTTGCACTGTGCAAACACTACTGTCAATGCTATTCTGTGCTCAGCTCGCTCGACAACCGCGGAATCAAGTGGATTTCATCTTGGCAGTTTAGCAGAGAACTCCAGCAACGTGACAGAAGTTTCGCACTGCAGCAACAACTCAAGCCTGCAAGCCACTAACTGCAGTCGCGTTTCTCGTTCTGATGGGTAGTAGTATTGAACTATGTCAATTTTCCTTGTTTCAAATTGGGCACTCCGCGGAGTGTATTTATTCCAAAAAGTCCAGAGAGCCCTTCGAGGTGCCAGCGCGCAAGAGTACTCTAACAGGCTGCCGCAGCTCCGAGAAGCGGGGTTCCTGAAGGGTTTTTGTAATCCCCAACACGATGTTCGTCAGCAGCGTAGCCATGTCCGCTTCATCACTCTCGACGGCAACAAAGCTAAACATCGGCTAACTAGTCGCCAAGGATAGGCATCTCGGGAAACACGAGCGCGGACGGGCAGAAGAAGAGTTCATGGATTTGAGAGGCAGAACGTCAACAGCCTTCCCGCCCAGGATGTCGGTTCCCTCACTCTCTACGTCTAGACTAGACCGTCGTGGGTCGGCGGGTCGCGCTCGTCTGCGGGGAGCTTCCTACCTGCGGCTGCTCCTTGACGCTCGCGGGTGGCACAAGCGCGGCCGGGAGCTCCGCAGGAATTGGCTCGCCCTCCTTGGCCAGGGAACAAAGGTGCATGGCCACGGCGAACTCGTCGGCGTCCAGACTTCCTGCCTTCGACTGGTCGGCGAGGTCCCAGATAGCCCGTAGTGTCACCTGCGAGACTGCTGAGGTTGCCTGCTTCTGCAGCGGTGCCATGCAGCTTCCTCCAGTGGCCCGGCCAACGGAATCCAGTGCCAGCGCGGCAAAAATGGCATCGTACTCTGCCTTGCGCCCAAGCAGTTCTTCTTCCCACTCAAGCCTTCCGACGGGTGCAACACTGGCTGCAGCAAACGGGTTATTGCTCGGAGCTGCAGTTTCGGGGCCCCCTACCCCGGCAATTCCGACTCGGGTGTGCTTAGGCAGCGAGGCCATCAAAGCCGGGATGTCTTTGGTGAGCATATCGTCGATGTCTTGTAGCTCGCGAGCCTTCAGCGAGGGGAACTTTGAGAATTTGCGATCAGTGCACTGCCGGACAAATAAATCCAAGGGCGGGAAGTCACCGGGCGCCAGGTGATATTTCCGCTGCACCTCTCGGAAGTTATCCGCCATGTTTTCGAGGAGATCGCGCTGCTTCTTCTCTATTCCGAACACGGCTGGCATCTTGTCACGGAGGTGGCCCAGCAGACACGCATGCACCTTAGCAAGTCGAGCGCGCTTCACGAGCTCGTTCACCTTACGAACGGCAGCATGCTGTGGCAGGGAACGCAGCTCGTCGAGCAGGTCTCGCTCCTCGGCATCAAAAAGCGCCTCCGGGGTGCTGCTGCTGCCATCTTCGCCGTGCTGCTGACGCGGCTGAGACCAGAAAGAACCAAGATACACGCGCATGACCTCTGGGGTCTTGAGCACCTTGCCCAGAGACCACATGAGGGCGCCGTAGACGCGTAACAGACGCTGCTGGTCAACTTGGTCGGCCTTATTCAGCACGCAGCGCACCTTGTCACTGTGTCCCTGCAGCACTTCGATCACACGCTGGAACTCGTCCGAGATGTCGAGCTTGTGCGCGTCGAAGAGTAGCAAAATGAGGTCGGAGCGCTCAGCGAACCAGCGCGCCACCTCCGTGAAGTCGTAGCCGCGGGCAATTCGCTGCTTCTCGCCGCTCAAAATGCCAGGGGTGTCTACGATCGTGAGCTGCTCGAGCACGACAGCAGGAAGCTGGGCCACCTCGAACTTGTTGAGGAAGGCTGTACCAAACATGGACAACCCACCGAAGGGTAGGTCCGGTGCCACACAGGCGGCGTTGCCTGGGACTGTTCGCTCCTCTTCTCCGTGCATCACCGCAACGAAGCGGTCCGTCGTGGGCTCCGGCCCAACGCGTTGGCCGGGGAAGGGTCTGCCCAGCAGGTACTCGATGAAGGAAGTCTTGCCCACCGAGTACTGCCCGATCATGAGCACCTGCGGCTTGGCTTCAAAGTCGGCATCGCTCAGCAGCGGCGAGTGGAAATCTCCGAATTCGTAGCGCTTTTCCAGCGGCCTGAGCTTGGTGGCGTAGAGTTTCTTGAGTCCATCGATGACCTCGCGACTCTTGGCTGCGATCTCGGCTCCTTCACCGCCGGCGTGGAGCTCGGCTCCACCTTTGCCGGGAGCGGAGGCAGAGCGCTGAGCTCGATAGGACATGGCGGAGATCTGGCAGGAAGATGCTGGTATGAGGCGTCTGTTGGGATGTGACTGCCGCAAAACTGCAAATGAAAAAAAAATGTAGCCGTTTTCACTTCAACAACGGCAACAAACAAAATAAGTGGCAACAAAAAGAGTGGTGATGAATGGCAAGAAATGAGTGGGAACAAACAAGTGAGCCGATTGTTGCCGTTGTTGAAGTGGAAATGACCACATTTCTTCATTCGCATTTATCGTTTGTCACTACTGCCTCTAGCTCAGCGGTGCGACTTCGAAGAAGAGTTGGCGCCGCGCCGCTTGCTCTTGGTGTTTTTCTCGGCGAAGCGCTTGAGTTCGTCGTATGTGAGCGCCCGCTCTTCCTCCTCCTCGTCTCCCAATTCGCCTCCGTGGGCATCGCCGTGATGAGGGCTCTTCTTCTCATTTCCTGTCCGTCTGTGGTTCCATAGGGTCGATTCTTCGCCATGTGAATGCGCCGCAGCGAGTGCTGCAGCGAATTGGCGTTGAGACAGCGAGCCGCGAGAGGATAGACGGCGGCACTGCTGTTGCTGCTGCTTGGTCAGGGAAGAGCTGCCGCCACCTTGTCGCTTTGGAGAAGGAGTTGGTGGATTACTGCCTGCTCCGGGCGTCACAGGCGAGTGAGGCGGCAGAACTTGGGCCGGGAGCTCGATGACCCCGTCAACGCCACCGAAGGATGGCACGTGCACATGCAGCTTTTGACGTGGATCTGATGGTAATGTCGGAGGCCCATGCCCAACTGGTAGCGGCGACGCTGCACCAGAGCTTGCAGTCTGCGCTTGCGCTTGGATTTGACCATGCGCTCCTCCACGCGCTTTCGCTGGCGATGTGTCACCTGTTTCGCCATGAGCTTTGCTCTGTAGCAGCTCCGTCGTGTACATCTCGATCGCCTGTAAGAATTCGATAACGTTCGCGTCCGTGATGCCCTGTCCGAGAGCCGTAGCGTTTCCACTTGAGGAGCCACCCGAGGCTGCGTGCGCGAGCGTGTTGTGGACCGAGTGCACCGAGGCCTTGATGCGTCCTAACACAGCGTCTCGCTCCTCGATCTCAGCGTCCAGCTCGTCGCACGTCTGCTGCGTTTCACGCAAAGCTGCTTCTACTCGCCGGCACTGCTGCTTCTGCGAGGCACGACTTGCTATGCCTTCGCGCGCCTTAAATGCCTCGATCTGAGTGGTGAGTGCTGCCACTTGAGTCTGAAGGGCTACCTCTTCGCGGCTCAGCTCTTCGACACGCTTGAAGCGTTGGAAATTGGCTGCATCCCGTGCCAGTAGGTCCCGGGCCAATGCCGAGGCGTCCTGGAGCCCTGTTCGCTCGCGTATAGCGGCAAAAGCTTGGTCATACTTGGACACCAAGCTGTCGGGGACCGAGGTAAGTGCTCGATCCACCCCGATTTTCCAGGACGACAGCGCGGTGACTCGTGACAACGGCCCTGCGTCACCTCCGTTGGCTTTGCCTTGCTCTGAGTTTCCATCCAGACCTCCGAGAAATTCGGCGACACCAAGAGCTCCACTCAAGGAGGACGAATTCTGCAACTCGCTGGCTGCCATGCGCACGCCCGTTTCGTGGCGCCAGTGCTCGATGCTGTGCTTTAGTTCCTGGAATTGATGTTCGTACTCGAACTGCTCGCGCTCTGCAGCATCCTGCAGCCGAGCAACCTCGCGGGCCAACGCGTCGCGAGCCTGAGTCGCTCGAGTCAAGTCAGCTTTTGCTTGCACGTGCCGCGACTTGGACACACTCGTTTCACGCTCGAGCTTCTTGTAGATGCCATCAAAGATCGTTCGGTCTCGTCGAGCAGCATCCACTCGAGCGAGCAAGTGCTTATTCGCAGAGTCGACCTCATTCTTGCGAACAAGAGCGAGCTCCAGTCGGTTTTCCGCCATGCGAAGTCGTCCAGAGACAGCAGCAGCAGCGGCCGCCGCCGCCAAGGGTTTTCCTGGCGTTCCAGCTTCGCCTTCGCCGGCAATTGCAGCCGCAGCTTCATGAGCAGGGATCGGCTGCAATGCAAGTCGCAAAGCTGCGAGCTCTTGGGTTTTCCTACGCAGGATCTGCTCCGTTTTCTCCACCTGACGCTGTGTCTTGGCGAGCTTTCGAGCGAACGTGGCGAGTGTGGATCGGAGTTGCTCGACCCGACTGCGCTTCTCCTGACCCAGCAGTCCCCGAGCCGCTCTCGCTTCGATGGATAATTCCTGCTTGAGCAACTTGTTGTGGTTCTGCAGTCTCTGGATGGTCTCTCGAGGGGCCTGCACCGAAAACACTGCAGGGTGGGCCCCCGACGGCTTCTTGGCTGGGCTGGAAGCTGCGAACACATTGGGCCCAGCCCCAAGGAGACCAACGACGCTTCTCCGCCGATTCCGCCCGAGAGTCCCCGTTCCAGGCGTCGTCGGAGCATCCGGCGTGTCGCCTTCGTGTCCACCAAGAGGGTGTTCGTTCGCAGCCGCCAAAGTCAAGCCGGCTATGATTCCTAGCGTCGTGTTCGTGCCCAGGAGTCTACTCACAGCGACAGCGCTCGCGTTAACGCCGTCGTCGTCGGTATCAGAGCGAAGGTCTCCGCTCATTGCAGTTTGAAACAAGCTACGAAGCGACTTGGGAAGGACGCGGGGCGTTTCAAGTGGTGCAGTGCACTGTCATCCTCGTATTTTGTTTGACATTATAGTTGTGTGTCTCCTGCGTGGTCAATCCACCGAGACATGGGCTCCTCGTCCTCTTCGATCGAAGACCAGGCGGAGGCACAGACTCGTGTGCCTCCCTTTCGTTCTCGCGCTTTCTCTTCCAAGCGTGTGTATCTCTATATCTTACAAGCCGCGAGCTTTCACTCAGCACGCGGCGATAGCTGCGGCAGCTAACTCTCTTGTCTTCAGCACGCAGCGGTGACGGGGCGACCCTGTCGGAAAACCTTCTTGCTCGACTTCTTGATCTCCATGGAGCGGGGTGCCGGCGGGTTCGGCTTGGGCGCAGTCGCTGGCTTGACCGTCTTCACCACCGGTTTGGCCGCCGCCACAGGCTTGACCGTCTTCACCACCGGCTTCACCACACGCACGGGCTCGATCATCGTCTCTCGAGCGCTGACGTTCAAGCTGATGTTCAAGCTAGCCGAGACCTCCTGCATCAACGAGAGCGCGGCTGCACTGGACCGACGGCGTTTGCCGCCGTTGAAGACGGCGCGGCGCGGCAGGTGGACGCCACACTGAGGCACGTCCTCGTGTCCGCCCGACATCGACTCGGGCTCCTCCACTTCAACGTCCAAAACCATGGCCGACGTAGGCTTCACGGGTGTCGCCGTGTTCACGCTCGACTTCTTGGACAACGGAGACGGAGTCCGCTTGGGTGCGGGGGTCTGCTCCGGCTCGAACAGCACCACCAGCGGAGCCTTGGGCTTCACCACGGGCTTCAATGACTCCGGCTGGAAGAGCACCACGCCAGGGCCCTTCTGCTTCGAAGGCGAGGTTGCCATGGGAGATGTAGGCTTACGGGGCGACGCAGCCTTGTGCTGCACTGGAGCAGGAGCCTGTGATCTGGACGGCGGTGCCGGCGCCGGGGCCTTCGGCTTACTAGGCGGGGCAGGGGCCGGACACTTTGGCTTAGAGGGAGGTACTGGCGCAGGAGACTTTGCTCTAGCTGGTGCAGCAGGAGCTGAGACCTTGGGCTTGGCTGGTGCAGGCTGAGACGGCGCCAGGGCCTTGGGCTTCTCTGGGGGAGGAGGAGGTCGTGACTTTGGCTTGGCCGGGGACTTTTGCTGCTTCTTGTGCACGGGGCTGCGCTCACCACTACTGCTGTTGGGCGCGTCTGGCACAGGCCTGCGGCCATAGGCACCTTTAAGCCGGCCACGCTGCTCTAAACCAATATCCCCAGATCGAGCGCCGAGCGAGCTGCGCCGAGTCACGTCGGAATTACGCTCAAGAAAGCTCGAGTCGAACTCTGACGGACGAGCACCCAGCGACGCGCGGGAGTCGAGCGAAGCTCGAGACGGCGTCACGATTCGCCTGCACAGACACATATCGGAGCATCCGTGCTGCTGGTCCAGAGGCTTCTCCCTCTTGCGAAGGCTGCTGTAGTGGTCGTGCTTGAGCAGGAGGCTGATGGTCTTGCCCTTGCCTTCCTTGGTCCGCGCGTACTTGTCGCTGTCGATCCGCAGTCGCTTGATGGGGCCCGTGTGCACTATAATGTGGACGCCCAGCAGTCTGGCGGCTGCTACGAGCTCCGGATGGCCGCCCCACGCGCCTGCTTCACGAAGGCGTGCGCAGTACTCGACGACGCCCTCGCCGGCCACGAACGGCTCGAAGTAGATGCGTTCGAGGTCGATGAAGTCTACCAGGCGGCGACGCAGCTCCAAGTGGCGGCGCTCGTGGCCGTAGAGCTGGTCGCTCAGCGCTCGGAAGAGGCAGTTGCCGTCCTTGCGGATCGGCGCCACCTCCCACCCGAGGCGGAGGTATTGGCGCTTGTACTGGTCGTCACTGGCCCAGTTGGCGTCCCGGGACGTGACGCTGCTGTCCACGACGAACGAGTTGTCGTACGTGATACGCGGCGCATACGCCTCGGCGCCGGCGAGCTGGCGGTGCGCGCGCTGTGCTGCGAGGCGCTGGCTGTTGGAGCGCGTCCGGGTCGTACCGCGATCGCGGTTGCGCGCGTGGTTCCGGAGCCACGCGAGCGACATGGCGGTGGCGACTCCAGCGAGATGCACGGAGGGCGCCACTTTTTACTGCTGCTCGACGTAACGCGGTTGCAGCGAGCGTAGCAGTCTAGGAATGAGCCGAGCACGAGGAGAGACCGAGAGAGAGCGAGAGCGCCCCAGCGCTTTTTTTTAGGCGCGGAAAGCACGGGCGACGGCGGACCAACTGCAAAAAGGCCACGCAACACACGCGAGCAACGAGTGCAAGGATGCAGGCGACACAGGCCACCGGAGAGCAACAACGGCAGCAGGAGCGAAGAGGACAAGTGTTGCATCCCCCGTTCCAACCACACGAGTTGACACCGCAGATGGGCAAAAGTTCAGTTCATGCCTCTGAGAGTGCATGCTCGATTATACTTTGGTGCGGGGAATCGTATTGCAAAGGTCTGCTCTAACCGAGTTTCGGTCGAAGCGCCAAAAGTCGCAGCATCAAGTGTGCAAGGTGAACTGGCTAGAGGGTTGAGGATATGACTCGCGATCTGCTGGCAGTCCGATGCCGCCGCCGCCTCCAGAGCCCTCGCCGACGGTCGAAAGGCCTCCTCGAATCCCCGGCCTCTCCTTTGCTTTCCATGCTCTCGCCTGCTGCACTTCTCGCGGCTATCCCATGAGCTCGGGCGCCTCGTGCTTGTTTGCCCACCGAAAGCAAGATTGGTGCGGAGATTTTGGGTGGCCGTGTGTGGGGGATTGTGAACTAACGTCCATGCTGCGTAGAGCTCGACACCTTGAGCAGGGAACTCACGACTCGCGGTTCCGACTCACCAATCCGTCGACCATCGTGTGGGCGGGATTCGCATGTAGAGTTACAGTAGATGATCAACCTTGGCGTGCGAGTCCTACATCCTACTACGCCGGGATCGAGCGACATTTTCACGACGCCAGCGAGTTTGCTGGTCAAGTGGCGCCATCTCGGAGGCGATGCAACGACATTAGAGCATGACTTTCCGCCCACCGGTAGCGCCAAATCGAAAAATACTGTCGAGACTGCTGTCGGGCAGGCCCATGCGTGGATGGCAGAGAATATTGACACAATCTTATGTTGTCAATCGTAACCGATGTCATGGCCCTCAAATCCTGAAATTGGAGGGAGTCGACAGGAAACCTATCGCCCAGCTAAACCCCTCACCCCCTGTCGGGCTTAACCCTATAGGGCCGAGATGAGGCCATGGTTAGTCCTGGGTTTAAGCCCGCGTACTCCGCACACGGATCTTAAACCACAGGCGTTGTTTCGGCTTGCCGAGCAAGTTGGGCTTCACCCTCCAATATTGTGATGTAGAAAAGGACGACTTACATTCACTCTTAAGTCGCATACAAACTTTAAATGATCGAGATTGTGGTAATAGTCACTCTCATTCGTGGAGACTGGCGAGCCCTATTGGCAGATGGCAGCGTGTGAGAGCCACAAGCGAACAGATCCACACGATCGATAGAGACAGGCATCTTCAAACGGGGTGTTTATGAAAAAACGCGCATTTGGTATAAATTGGGTACTCCTGGAAAACTTAACTGGGCAGTGCTGTTAGCAATGTATGGATTTCACGAGAAAATTACAACTGGGCATTTGCAAATGTATAGATAAATGTATAGAGACACTAGCATTAGCGTTGCTACGGGAACGGGTAGCTCACCTCAGTTAGTCGCCTCTGCTGCCTGTTTGGCTTTGACGCGACTACGTCCGCTAGCGCCATCAGCTCGGAATCTTGCTGGGCTTGAAATTCACCTTAGTTGCTGAGTCTTCTGCGTTGTGGGCCGCTTAATCTCTTTAGTGTGCTGAAATCGCCCTCCACGGTGTGGGTTCCAGGCGCAATAATTGGGCTGCGTACTGCAATTCCGCTGGAATGAAACAGTGGATTGTGCTTTCCGCTGGAACAAAGTGTTCCGCTCGAATGGCCAACCCGCTGGCTTGTATCGCAGTGCAACTGCGCTGTGAGATTTTGTAAAGCTGAGGGCAATAAGAAGAAAACGTTTATTCAGTTATAAAGGAAAGCGAAGCTGTTGGTTCTACGAGAAGTCCGTGTTGCCGACAAAAAACTCCTGGACGAAGTAGCATCGACCCTCTTTGTCCATTCCGTATATCGCCGCCGCATTCTCATTGTTTGCTAACACTTGACTGGACCGAAAGCGGCCAGCAACTTCAATTGTTGCTCCTAGCTCATCCTTGTACGGTTTGGTCACCACTTCATACGTCTCGCTCCCGAGCGAACGTGATTCGACAAGCCATACTTGCATTAGCTAGTGTTTATGAGCGACGGCGAGCTCTAGGGTCGCCTCTGTCAGCATATTGACACGAGGTGACCTAACATTTTCCCCGTCCAGCCCCCTGGGTGACAAGATCTGGATGATTTAACGAAGGAGATGGGTACCCAGGATGGCGTGAGCGTGGGACACCCGAGCATACTGGACACTTGAAGATCGCGGGAGCAGATGCCTGGCTTCTAACAGGCGCGGAGGCGCTCACCCTGAACGAGGCCTTGATTCAGGATGATGATATAGCACCCAGTCCGAGCCGCCAGTGTCCTTGACGGCGGGTACCCGCAAGGGATAGAAGCGCCCCAGTGAACGTATCCTGGGAGGTAGCCTGCCTTGGTGGAGCCACAGCATCACTCAATCTACCCAAGATGATCGAGCGATCCCGACTGTACATGCGTACACCCTCGAAGATCTACCAACCAACTACAGCCGTGAGATGCCAAGCCACGAAGAACTTGAACTGACAACGGAGCTGCCACACAGATGAAGTGTCGAGAGTCGAAGACATGAACGAAGAGATCAAGCGACGGTCCAAGACCTCAGGGGCGCGTACAGCCTGAGAAGGCAGTGTGCTACCTGAGCGACCGAGCATCCATCCCGGATGACTCGACCCAACCTGAAAGC